>OOFC01039745.1:2278-28150 GCA_900323345.1 Pseudochromis fuscus
ATTATGATCTGACTGCATGTCGATCAGATGCATGAGTCATGACACACTATTTTTTAGTCTTATCTTAAATAATAGAATATAAATAATTAATCTGATAATCATGAAACCTATCATAAATTTATGCATTGTATTTCTGACTTTGAACATCATCTTACCTCAGCAGAGCACAGAAAAAATTATGTCTCCTGTCTTCATGGCTGTCTTCTTCAAAATGACTGACAGAGTGCTCCAATCTCTGGGGTCTGAGGGGACCCCAGTCGGTAGGATGAGGGTTAATAGTGTGTGTGCATTGCACACATGACCAGCAGAGGGCAGCAGAGCAGAGGAGACGAGGAGAAATCCAAGAAGGAGGTTGCTGATCTCTGCAGCTTTCTCTCTCATTCAATCCAATGGCGAAAGCAGTGAAACCCACACCTGTTTGAGCTTCCACTGTGTCAACATAGTTTTAAGTATGTTGGCTCAGTGGAAGCTCGTAGGTATGTAGGTAAAACTAAACTAGCTAAAAGCTACATAGGTAAAACTATGTTGGCACAGTGGAAGCTCAAACATATGTGGGTTTGAGTGCTTTCTCCATAGCAACATAGCAACACCATGTAAATACAACATTTTCAGATCACAGTCTTGTGAAAATTTTCAACTTTAAAGGAAGTCTGTTGGTGAAACTATGTTGGCCCATCCAAAGCACAAACAGGCGTGGCTTTGCCTGCTTTCTCCATTGGATTGCATGACAGAAAAAGCTGCACAGAGCAGCATCCTGGTCACTGTGTACAGACACAGTAAGGCAGGATGACAGGCAGAGGCCACAGGTTACAGGGGCCAAAAGTCACAACATCTGTGTTTGGAAATACTTGAGTGAATGTTGTTTTTTTTATTTTATATGTGTAGCACGTGGATGAACTTGTTTCAGTGCCTGATTTTCACTTTCAAGCAGTGACTGCAGTTACGTTCTGTCCTGCAGAAAGAAGGCCCACACTGTGCTTGGAGGGGACAGTAACGGCAGGGTGGCGAGGGCCCATCCAACGCTGCTTGCAGCTTTAATATCTTTAATTTTTTTTTGCTTTTTTTTCAGATGGACCACCAGCTCACTGATAAAGAAAAAAAATAATGAAGTTAATGAATAAAACTGATGTCTTTGAGTTTGAGTTTTTTGGAGCCACTTTTTGGAGTGGCCCTTTCTGAACTTCTGCATTGGCTTCACTTTTGAGACCCGGTTGCGTCATGCTTTTATACATACAGTCTATTATCTGTATTTACCACTTCCTTCTTCTTGTTCCTCTCTGGCTCATGAACACAGTGATGGTGCCCCCGACTGGTCCTCTTTTGCCATTGTCTTTGATAACACCTTATCACATAATAGGACATAGGGATGTCAGACAGGATCCCATCAATTTTGCAAAATGAAATCATGCTTTCCATGGGAAATACCCTATCAAAAAATGAACAAATAAATCCTTCAGATCAGACAGCTCAACAGAAAACAACATGTAAATCAATGCACGAAAACAGAAAAAAAATCCTAACTTAGAATCACTACAGCACCTCTATCGGTTGATAAAGTTTATCTATCAATCAATCAATCAATCAGTCAATCCCTTGGTGGAGGTAATTAGTGAGTAAACAGCATCCTGTGCCATGATTGCCTCCAAACAATGGCACTAGTTGCGGTTGATTAACAGATCCAGTCTGATCCTGACATGGTGCTGCAGGGTGGAAAGGGTTAAGATTCTCTTTGTCAGGCTTTGAACAGTTCTGTGTTACTGTAGTTATTCTAAATTGTACCAGTTAAACCAAGTCATGTGAACTAATTCTAGACAGCCTTCATGAAACAGTCTGGATTTTACTTATTTAATCTTCAAGAGTCAAGATATTTATTATCGTATGTACAATGATATAGCAGATACATAAATCATCAGCACTAGATTAAGTATAGAAAGGATGAGGGAATGTGCCACATAAAAAAAAGACAGCAGTATTATTTATATATATTTCCCTTTACACAGAGATGTACAAGAGTGAGTGCTCTCCATGTGTATGTGTATGTGCGTGTGTGTGTGTGTGGTGTGTTTGTGTGTGTGTGTGTGTGTGCTATGTCCCACTTTTCAACAGTCTGATGGCTTGTAGATAGAAGCAGTCTCTGAACCTGCTTGATCTGGTTTTGATGCTCCTGTACCGTTTGCCAGAAGGTAACAGAGTGAGCAGTTTATTGCTGGGGTGGTGTAGGTCTCTGAGGAGCTTTCCTCCTGCTCCTCTGGGTGAACAGGTCCTTCATAGGAGGAAGCTCTGTCCTGGTGATGTGCTCAGCAACCTCGAAGAGTCTTTGCTCTATGATGCACCTGAAGAAGTTTCAGAGCGTCGTCTTGTCCAGGCAGCACCTCCTCAGTCTCTGGAGGAAATAAGAGACATCGGTTGGCAGTCCAGGAATCAGTGTGTGGGGACTACTTCAGGCCCTCACTGATGTGGACTCTAAGGAACTTGACACTGTTGACCCTCTCCACTGGACTCCCATTGATCTTTTCACCCTCCTCAAGTCCAACACCATCTCCTTAGTTTTGCTGATGTTGAGATGGAGGTTGCTGTCCTGGCACCAGGATGTTAGGGTGCTTGCCTCCTCTCTGCACGCCGTCTCATCACCTCTGGTGATCAGGCTGATGACGGTCGTGTCATCAGCAAACGTTGTGATGACGTTGGAGCTGTGTGTGGCTATAGAGTCGCTGGTGAAGATGGTGTACAGCATGCGGCTAAGCACACACCCCTGCATGCGTGTGTGTGTGTGTACATGTATGTACATATCCTGGGATAAGTACTCTGTTACTCATGTGGGGAGAAATTACCAGTACACGATCCTGAGTACACGTTATGCATCCCATGCGAAGGCAGGGTTGGGCTGAGGGCAGAGTTTCTGAGAACTGTTTCCAAAGACATGATGTCAAACTGATTTTTCTGTAAGGCCACACTGACATATTATTGCTGAGAATCCAGGAAAACAAATATTTTTTTAGGCAGTATCTCCAAGGGAGACATTAGTGATGTTGGTTAGAAGAAGCTCCAGGGAGGAGAACAATGCTTTGCCCCTCACTCATGTCTCTGCCAAACCAACCTGCTGTTACCCCTTTGAGGAAGATCATTAACTTTTTTTGCTGTGACCCCGCATGTCTAGGGGGCACAGGAATCGCAACAATGTTGGAACGGGATGGCGACAAGGAACAAATGAGAAATTGGCTGCAAAAAAAAAAAAAAGTACTTTAATTTACAGCTAAAGGAAACAAGCAAAAACTCAGGAGAAAACGGTGAACAAAAGGCGAGCACCCAGTAAGGTGAGGCTGATCTGGAACAAAACACAAGGTAGACAAGATAGGTGGCAGCAGCAAGGAGACAGAGCACAGGAGAAAAAGATCCAGCCCACCTCAGAAACATATAGGCCAGGGGTGCCCAATCCTGCTCCTCAAGGGCCACTCTCCTGCATGTTTTAGATGTGTCCCTCTTCCAACACACCTGATTCAAATGATCAGCTCATTATCAAGCTCTGCAGAAGCCTGATAACGATCCTGATCATTTGAATCAGGTGTGTTGGAAGAGGGACACATCTAAAACATGCAGGACAGCGGCCCTCAAGGACCAGGATTGGGCACCCCTGATATAGACCCTCAGGCCGTAGCACCCCCTTCCATTGGTGTAAATGTCCCATTTACAGGGGAAAACAGGCTAGACGAACCTCATAGCAATCAGCTGGCCTACAGGATAGTGCATCGGCCACTAAGTTGTCCCACCCTTTCTTATGTCTCACCTCAATATTACATCCTTGCATCAGCATAGCCCAGCGCATCAACCACTGGTTGTGGTTATACATTTTGGAAAGGAAAACAAGGGGGTTGTGGTAATGTGGTGTACACGATAACTGGAGGAGGACTGGAACCAACATACACCTTGAAGTGTTGGAGAGCAAGATGCATAACGAGAGTCTCTTGCTGAATGGTGGAATAGTTAAGCTGATGCCGTTTGAACTTAACTGAGTAGTAGCACACAGGGTGGCTCACGGCATCTTCACTGTCCTGCAGCAGCACAGCTCCGGGACATTGCTGGCATCTACTTCTAGCTTGAAAGGACGATAGTTGGGGGCTGTGAGGACAGGAGCACTACAGAAAAGGGACTTAGCACCATTGAAAGCATGTTCACACTCTTCTGACCACTTGAATGGAGTGGCTGGACTACACAAGGAGGCAAGAGGGGTGACCACTACGGAGAAGTTCCTGCAAAAACACTGGTAGTAACTGACCATGCCCAGAAAACAGCAAAGCTCATGCCTAGAAGCAGGGGTTGGGAAGGACAGCACGGCAGCGACCTTTGCATCCACAGGCTTGAACTGCTTAACTATAGGTAACTGACAGTAGCTTTTCCAAACTCACACTTAGCCAGACTGAGGGTTAGCTTTGCCCGAGCAAGGCGAGTGAGCACTACTGCCAAACTAGCAAGGTGTTCCTCACAGGTGTGGGACTACACAACACCATCAAGGTAAACATTACACTGGGGCACATCACCTAGCACTAAGTGCATTAAACGCTGAAATGTGGCAAGAGTGTTCCTCATGCCAAAGGCTATGCCCATATACTGAAGGAAATGATCAGGAGTCACAAACACAGAGATGTCAGATGCTCTGGGGGTCAAGGGAACCTGTCAGTAACCTTTTAGTAAGTCCAGCTTTGCGATAAACACAGCAGGCCCAATACTAGCAACACAGTCTTCAATACGTGGCAGTGGGAAGCAATCAGGAACTGTCACAGCATTTAATTTTCGGAAGTGAGTACAGAACCGGGAGGTATCATCTGACTTAGGAGCAAGGAGACATGGGGAGCTCCATGGACTGTGGCTGGGCTTGGTTAACCTGTTCTCCTGCAGATATTCAGCTTCTTTCCTTAGGATCTCCCACTTCCCTATAGGGCAGCAATAGGCATGCTGTTTGATAGGGGCTGCAGAACCCACGTCATTGTCATGTTTCAGCACATCAGTGCAGGACGGCACATCACTAAACAACAAGGTATGAGAACAAAGTAACTTAATTACATCCTCTCGCTGCTGTTCAGGCAGGTAAGAAAGCGTGTGCAGACTCAACTTCCCAAGCCAACGAAACAGGGGCGTTAACAGGGTTCTTACTATGCTGCGTCATACCGGGGGTTCGCAGTCTTTTATCCTCGCCGGCATCCTACCTGTGGGTAAAGAGTCAGCCTGTAAGGTTAACACAGTCGTTAAGGGTATTGGGATGAGTTTTGAGTTTTGTGCCTGGTTCACAAAATCCGCATTAATTCTAAGCTTGCCAGTGGGTTTTTCCTGGTAGCAGTTCACTCACATTTCTTCATCGAGGGGGTAGACTTGATCCTAGGGAACGATATCGCTGAGGGTAAGGTCGACCCCACACCTGAAGTCATTGACGTCCCCATCCCTGGGTCCGTTTAGGAGGAGTTGGTCAAATCTCACACTCGGGTATTCACAGCCTGTGTTTTGAGCCAAGCCGTGTCTGAAAAGCAGAAGCAGGATGTTGATTTGTCAGACACCCTAATTGCCTCTATGCTGTCTGAGGAAAGGGGAGTGTCTTTTTGTGGGTTGAAGAGCTGTCTTTCTCCAGAGTCTAGTGGTGTGACAACCTCCACTCCTGCTACGCCTCTACTGCTGACACGTGAAGCCCTGAGTGGTGCCCAGCAGGATGACCCAGCCTTAGCCAAGTGTTTTGATGCTGCTACTAAGGATTCTTCTTGATTGGGGTGAGAACCATCCTTGATGGGGGTGTACTAATGCATAGGTGGAGGTCACAGCCAAGTGGTGTAGGCAGGGACTGGAGTGCTGTTAATGAGATTGTTATTCCTAGTAGTTGTCAGCATGCACTAGGGCTGGCACAAACATTTGTGGTCTGGTCACCTGGGGATAACAAAAACCTATAACCCCATCTTGAAACATTTCCTCTGGCCAGGTCTGATGGCTGATGTTCACCATACACAAGAGTAAACAGCAAATAATTTAAGTCCTAACAAGACATGCAGCACATTTTGTGTTTTACACCCAGATCAATAGTAGAGTTTTTAAAATTAAACCAATAAAACAAACAAAAGAACTCCTCTGTGGGTTGAATCTATGTTGCAAGTTAATCTCTATGATGAGTGCAACCTATAACAAGCTCCGCACTGCACTATACTTATGGTGCTGGGATAATATGTCTGAGACAAAGATGAAACACCACCCTCTGCTGTCTGAAAAATACTAATCATTTTCCCATGAGGAAAAGAAAAAAAAACCCCTCAACTTCTACCAACCTCTTACCATAAATCCATTCATTCATTAATTCAGTTTTTATACCCGCTTATCCAATTGGGTCACAGGGTACATCCTGGACAGGTCGCCAGTCACAATTACAGGGTTAACACATAAAGACTGACAACCGTCCATACTCACACTCACACCTATGGTAAATTTAGAGCAGGGTTTCTCAATTCCGGTCCTCGGGGATCACTATCCTGCATGTTTTAGATGTGTCCCTCTTCCAACACACCTGATTCAAATGATCAGGATCATTATCAGGCCTCTGCAGAGCTTGATGATGAGCTGATCATTTGGATCAGGCGTGTTGGAAGAGGGACACATCTAAAACATGCAGGATAGTGATCCCTGAGGACTAGGATTGAGAAACTCTGATTTAGAGCAATCAATTCAAGCTTGTCTTTGGACAGTGGGAGGAAACCAAAGTCCCCAGAGTAAACCCACGAGGAGAACATGCAAACTCCACATAGAAAGGTCCAAGCCAAGATCCCAACCCATAAATCCGTTAATTAGATTTTTTTTTCTATAACTCCGTATTGTTCTGTAGTATGTATTTAGGAGTCCTATAGTATTTCTGCACCCTGGACTAATTACTATAGCTACAATGTGTTATGCAGATAATGTGATTTATTTTTCTTAATTGGTCCTTTTTCTGTCATTTGCTTTTGTGAATGAAAGCTGTTGCACGTGCTGTCTAATTGAATCCACACGGGCTGAATACATCAGTCAAATGTGTGATGCCAGTATCTCTCTCTCCTCCTCCTCGGTGTCTCCCTCTCTCTCCTCTTTCTTTACATCTCAAACATTTTCTCTCTGCGGCTGCAGCGCAGTAGCCGCTCTGCTCTGTGGACTGTCCGTCCCTCCCTCCTCCTCCTCATCTCCTCAGCACCGAGCAGAAGCGCATCAACCAACTTTTGCATTCAACTGATCATCTTCTTTCTGGGTTAATTTGCGCCATTTGTTCCCTCATTTCCAACCACGAGCGCACAGAGGACACGTTACAAGCAGCGGCTTGCCGACAAGCAGCATCAAGGTGAGTTTTTACTATTTCTGAAACCAACATTTTAAAAGTTATACGGCGCAAATATTTTATCAAATCAAGAAGTATCGTGTATAATACTGCATTTTACACATGTGGTTGATTTTTGACGTACACTCTAAAGTATTTGAAAAAGCACAACTGCAAGTAATCAACCTTAAGTTCCTCAAAATAAACAAAATAACAACAATAATAAATATTTTACAATATGTTTAAAAGATCAAAATTTAGTCAGTCATATGTAGGTGGTTATTCCCTATTGAAATATTAGAGGAATATTAAATTATAAAATTAAATTCCACTAAGAGCACGTGATGTGGTAATTAACCTCCTGGACGTCACTGTGGGTGATGGCAATTATCACCTCAACAGCTAACAGTTGATGAGAATGATTTGAACCATGTTATTGAGGGGAAAAACCATTATTCCCTACCAGCCACGGGGGGCATCCGCGGCTTCAGCGCGTGGCAAATTCCTCACTAATTGTATCTTCATCATGCACAAGCATCAGAGAAGGTCATCAAAACCCTCTGATATTGTTGAACAAAAAGCAGCTTTAATTGCTTCATGCCTTGTTTGTCTTTTTAAAAGTCTCTTCATTGTTCTTACTTCTTAAAAATGTGTTGTAATTAATCAGACTAATGCATTTCTGCACCAGATGTTCTTCACATTAACAGGTTAATATGTTTATGCACTAAAAAAATGATCTGGCTCTGAGAATTTCCTGCTTATTACCTGATTAGTGAGTTGATGGATCTGCAGGTGACCAGAAAAGCTAATCACCAACCAGTCTAATTAAAACAAAAAAAAAGAAGATATCTAATTGATTCTGTAAATTGATGATTTGTTGGTTATCTGAGTCACATAATTAGAAACTGAACACCTTTAGGTTTTCAATTAATGTCCACAAAAGCCCCACTGGATTGTAATGGAAATATTTGCCTCTTTATTTAACATTTTATTGGCAAATTACTCATCAGTTGATCGGGAGAACAGTCAGCTGATGCACCAGATGTGCCAGGTTGGGTTCCACGTCCTCCATTGTAAGCATGCCCAAAAAAAAGTAGCTCATTGGTTTTGACCGAGGTATAATTAGGTCTCATATGGTTGGACTATGAAAGAAAAAGAAGAGATATTGAATTGCAGTTTGAACCCCTTCATCGAATCATTTCAATTGTGGTACAGTTTGTTTGACCTTCCTTTTTTCTTTCATTAGCAGCCACCCAGTGCTGAGCAAACACAGATATTGACACAGGATGTGATGACATCAGCGGTCGTTCCTCCAGCTCTCTTCACCACGATGGAGCTCTCTCTGCAGAGCTCCCCTTTCAATGTATCCAAACTGCTCTACAACACCAGCATGCCACTAAACGTCACTGGGAATTACACCAACGACCAACTCGCTGAATTGAGCCTCTTTGAAATCCTGGGTCCACAGAGATCTCCCTTTTTCTTCCCAGTGACCAGTGTTTACCTTCTCATCTTTCTCATTGGCCTGTCTGGAAATCTGCTCACATGTGCAGTGATAGCAAAACACAAGAAAATGCGTAACCCCACCAACTTTTACCTGGTGAGCCTGGCCGTGTCGGACCTCCTCGTGCTGCTGTTTGGGATGCCCCTGGAGATCTACGACCTGTGGCAGAACTACCCCTTCCCCTTTGGCGAGGGCGGCTGCTACTTCAAGACTTTCCTCTTTGAGACCGTCTGCTTCGCCTCCATCCTCAACGTCACAGCCCTGAGTGTGGAGAGGTACATAGCCGTGGTGCATCCGCTCAAAACGCGGTACCTGTCCACCAACCAGCACGCCAAACGGGTCATCACCATTGTGTGGGTGGTGTCGATGACCTGCGCGATCCCCAACACCACGCTGCACGGCATCTTCTACCTGCCAGGGAGAATGGAGGAGTCGGCCATATGCACTGTGCTGAAACCGCTGTGGATCTATAACATGGTCATGCAGATCACAACTGTGTGCTTCTACTTCGTGCCAATGATGATTATTAGCATGCTGTACCTCGTCATGGGCCTTCACTTGGGCAGAGAGAGAAGGCGGTCCGGTGGGAACCTGGGGAGGAACTGCTGCGACAACCCTCGAAGGAAGAACAGTATGGAGAACGGACGGAGGAGACAGGTCATTAAGATGCTCTGTAAGTTATATTTTCCCCTCCTCCTCTCTTCAGAAAGCATACATACATCTGACAGGCTGCTTTGAATTGAAAGCATGTTTCCTCTAATCTACAATAACGATGCCAGGACATGTTCCTAAAGACAAACAATGAAGAAAACACAGAGTAAATAGTGACAGGGGATCATTTTTTGTAGCCTTAATCCTTGGAGCTCATCCAGTTTTCACACTTCTTACAGTCCTTCTAATTATTGTGGTTCATAGATTATTATAATAGATCTTTTATTCTCTAGATTGCCATATGAATCCTCTACAGCTACTCCCACCATAAAAAAGAAAAAGAATAGCTTCTTTACAATTCCACTATAGTCAATAGAAAAACCTGTTTCCTTCTTCAGCCAGCTATGGATTTCCATTAGAAACACTATTAGAGAAAATTATTGGCTTTTCCTGGGAATTTTCTGTATCCATGCTTTTGCCAGAGCTACTTTAATGAGCTTATTCAGTGGGAGCTCTGTTGGATATCAAGTGTTTCTACAATCAATAAGAAATTTAGTATTGTAAAAGCAGTGGTTTTATATGGTTTCAAGTTTTGGAGCCGATTTCTCTTATCTGTTCATTTTGCTCGTCTGAAATCGGAGTTTTTCAGCAGTCATGGGGGTGTTGGGGTCGACCAGCTGGTTTTGGGTGAGAGGATTTGGATGCAGATAGCATCAAATAGTAGTTCATGTTTCTTGTTTCACGTTTCCTGTTTTATTTTAATAGTTTTATTACTTCTGTGTTTGTGCCCAAGCTTTGTTTCCTGTCTGCCCTGTCACACGTGTCTTGATGTGTCTTGTCACACCTGCTCCCTGATTGTCCTCTCCACCTGTTTCCCGGTTCTTGTTTCTAGTTTCATGGTCTTCTGGTTTGTTGAAACTCTGCCTGTTGTTTGGATTTTGCCCATGCCTGTCAATTTGGATACCTCTGTCCAGATTAAACCATCTTTAATTTTATCTGCTCATGCCTGGTGTCTGCGTTTGGGTCCTTGCTCCACGCCTCCGGTTTTACCCCCGCGACTGACCCATAATGATATTTAAAAGTTTGAAAACAAAACAAACAAAAAAAAAAAACAATCATTTTTGCAGACATGAAATAAACTATTTGATTGCAGACTACACTGCACAATAACAACATCGCGGAAGTGTTTTAAAAGCAAATTAGCATAAAAATCCATGTGACAAATCTCCTTAAGCCTGAAGTAGCCCTGTGGAGGTCACCTTAGTGTGCCACGTGTGTTCCCGAGGTCTAACCACTGTGTTGAATGCATGATCACTCATAAAACACATAAGCCAGCAGTCATCCGCCTCCCTCCTGCTTATGTTGATGCAGCGTACCTTGGTGTGCGGGTATGTTCTTGTGCATCTGCAGGAGATAAAGACAATGGATACAAACAGCTCCACAGCACTGCTGCGTGTCTCAACCCTCACAGGGAACCTTAGGGAGGAAGTGTTGTAGCTGAGAGCACTTTTAGAAACTTAATGAAGGCTTTGCAGGAGGACAAGTTTCTGGTTCCACTGCAGATGGATTATATTTATGTTTTTATTGTTTATGAGATTGGCTCAGTTTGCACAGTTAATTTGCAATTTTTGCTGTCAGCTTCCTCCTCCTCTCGCTTCTAGACTAACATATTCATGAAGGATGTGTTTCTTGCCACATGCTAACATACAGTAGGACAGAATGCCTGCTGCATGACAACCAGAATTTAGGTTTCCTGTGTCTTTCTCCAGCAACAGCAACAGATCCAAGTACAAATTAATGCTGTTTATCCTTTACAGCACTGACACTCTCTTTCTGTTTTCATTTTGTATGCACGCTGATCAGGCAAAACATTAAAACCATCCACGTCATATGTGGAACAGCCAGAACTGCTGTGACCTGTTAAAACATGACATCAACAGACATGTGCAACAGACATGTGCAACAGACATGTGCAACAGACGCTTTCAGTCCTGGAAGGTGGGAGGTGTCACTTCCATGGATTGGTATTATTTTTCCAGCACATCCTTCAATGTCTAACTGGGTTAAGACCTCGTGAATTTGGAATAAATACATCCAACATGTTCCTCACACCTTTTAAGTCATGTTTGCAGGGCAGTTGGGTGTAATACCGCTACCATCCGGGATCACTGCTGTCACCAAGGACTGTACCTGCCCCGCAGCAATGCTTAGGTCAATGCTTAGACTGCATACAAAAGACAGATGTAGCCACTGGGTCTCAAGAGTGAAGCCAAAGTGCCAAAAAAAATGCAATACCACCATTGGCCACTAGATGCTGACTCCAAAAAGCTCCAGTTTACCTCAAATCAAAAATCCTCATTTTCAATCAAGAAATAATCAAAACATTTTTTTTTCCATAGGTCATTCTGATGTCATTAGTTCAAGTCTTTTCTTCTTACCGGTGATCTGGTGGTCCACCTGAAAATCATTTCATCATTAAGTGGCTATTAAGCTTGTACTGCCCCCACTGCTCTCCCCTCTTCAACCAGAGCCATCTAGAGGCTTTCTCAGCGGCCTCCACGTTGTTCCCTAAGGCTCTTATTCGGTCTGCCCCTGTTATGCCCAACATGCCGTAGGCCTTGCTCAGGGAGTGGCTGCCGAAACCCCGGCAGACCACCTCTTCTGGCTTGCACCTGGACCTCCACCCGTTTCCGGGGTGATCTGGTTCAGACACGCATACAGGCTGACAGTCTCCCATACATTTTCTCATATACTCTTGCTTCTACCTAGCTGACATTCTCAAAAGGTCATCTCTCATCCACAGATGATCATCTACCCTAAACAAGTTTCAGCTTTCCCTAAGCTAGCAAACCATTTCTGGACACTTGCCCATTCACAGACTTCCCGACGTCACTTAGACATGTTTTTAACCTACATTGACAATTCCTAAAATATAACTTCAGAAAACCCTGGTCAAACAAAATCATATAATCACTTCTCCTCCACCAGCATCAGAATCTGTCCCATTCCTGACTTTCTCAGATTCTTGTGCTGTCCATTTTTCCTGCTTTCAACACATCATATCTAAGATATTTCTCACCTGAAATAACCCCCCCCATACACACACACACACACACACATACACACACACACACACACACACATACAAATCCCCGTGTAACAAGATAATCAAAGTGATTCACTTCACCTGCCAGTGGTTTTATTTTTCTTTCTGATCGATGTAGATTTAATATTCATGTAGTTAAACAAGCAAAGTTAAAAACAAAAAAAATATCTAATTAGTTCCCATAGTGATTAATGGCACAGCTATATTTAAAACTCCTTCAGTGTTTCTGGGCTTTCCTGCAGAACTTTGTTAGACATCAGGGAAAAGATCCAGAAGTTTCCAAACACACATATCAGGGAGAATTTCATGAAATGTGTGAAAAAAATATGCAAAGAAAGCTGCTGTTTCTATTTTCTTTATGGTGCATATATCATATGATGTAATATGTAGTTTTATAGGTTTGAATATTTCACTTAAGGTAAACAAATTACAGATTTCATGAAGGACTGGATGATACAGGTTGTAAGTGTGATTCAGTCACACTGTGAAATGAGATAATTATTCTTTATATACAGGAAAACTGTATATAAAGATGTTACATAGACAAATCTGGAAAAATCTAGAAAAGAGAGGAACCAAATGTTAAATACCTGCCCCCAAGAAACAGAGCCTGAGAGTATTATTATTATTATTATTATTATTAATAATAATAATAATAATAATAATAATAATAAATTTTATTGATGAGTGCTTTTAAAAATGCTCAAAGACGCTTTACAGTAGTAAAAATAAAGATTTCAGACAGTCAATCAGGGCCTTGTAATGGCAACAATATAGAGTGAGAGCAGGCACCTACACTTGGTCTCCCCAAGACCGAGCACTTTGGCAGTTGCCACTTGGCGACTGGGGGAAAGAAAAACTCCCTTTTAACATGAAGAAACCTCGAGCAGACCGGACTGTTGGGGGGCCCGCTGCCACGGCAACCGGGGGATAGGCAGAGAAAAAAGGACGAGGAGAGAGAGAGGGACAGAAAGATAGAGCGAAGAGACAAGAGATGCTGGTCATCAAGTCAGGACAGGATGGATCGGTCAGTCAGGCCCCAGATCCATGAAGCTCCATCTCCCAGGAACAGGCAGGTGTTAGAGGGAACCTTTATACATTTCATATACTTTTCTCTGAGGGAACCAAGATCCAAAAACCTCTCACTGCGCACACCCGTGCTGCCCCAGCCTCACACCAGCTGCACCAGTAAAAGTGGGAAGGGGATACAGGGTAGTGAAAAATAGAGAGATGGTGCAGAAGGTAGAGGCAGGATACAATAAACTAACAAAATTCTGCAACCCAAAGTCAGCTAAATGGTGTGTATTGTGCATGAATTATATGTATAGAAATGTAAGAGCACTCTATCGTCTGCTCAGAGTGATGCTGTTATAACCTGTGATCATCACATCAGTAGGCATTTGCAGAAGTGTAATGGAACAAGGCCTTTCACATCTAAAATGAGATTTTACTCTGCATTTAGGGAGACGTTGTGAGTTTGTCTTATGTGACTGTTAACTGTGTCTTGCAGGGCAGGATGTACTGAGTGAGAGTTGTAATTACAGGAGAATGGCACACTGGGTTTCTATTTTTCTCAGCAGCTTTAAAGTTGCCAATAACCTGACTTTGTTCTACTTTATGTAGAATTAGGTAATTTATTTTGGTTTATATTGGTTCTCAATCTCAGGTACCTATCAAAATAAATGAAAGAAGATAAAACAAAGCTTCTGTCACACAAATCTCTGTGAACTTAAATAACTTGTCTTTTACCCTTACAGATTAGAAGTGTGCATCTCTCCATGTGATTCAGAAACAATATGTTTTTAATATGAGACCATTTGATGTGATTTGTTGCAGTGTGATACGATGCAATCTGATGCACTTCTTTACGACAATACCACAATAGTCCATTTTGCTTTTTTTCACTACAAAATAAAACTAGACAATTCTGGAAAGGTGGCATTAGCTGGGATTCAATTCAGAATCAGAATCAGAAAACTTTATTTTTCCCGAGGGGCAATTAGAAATGACTATTCATGGATGTAAAACCAAAAATCACCAATCAAACCCAAGATTTTTATTATTTTATAGCACGAGGAAAAAAATGGAAAACAAACGTGTCATTTCAGAATAACATGTCAATATGTTTATTACCTCTGAAACAGACACAGACAAAAAAACTTTCTGTATGAACAAACATTTTCACATCATGAATATAAACTCTGGCAGTCAGTGGGAGAAATGTGAAAATATTACTGTAAATTGTATCGATCTTGTTGGACATGTTTTTCCTTCTCATGCAACACTGTGCTAATGTAACTCTTGTTTAAGCAATGCAATAGTCCAGCATCAACACAAGAATGTTACTATGCTTCAGTACGATCAATAACTTTAAAATTGGGCCACCGTGCAATTCCTATTACATTTAGATTGATCCAAGAGCATGCGGATCAATGCGCTTGCATCTTCAACATTTAACCCAATTACCAATTCATATTGAGTACACCCCTATTTCACCCTTAATTTGGTTGTTGAAATAAAGGAAAATCTGGAAAATGTCAAGCTAGTGGTGCTGCTAACCCTCTGCCACGAACCACCAGTTGAATATACAACAATGTTTTGTAGGATGTCTCTAAGTATGTTGTCTCTCTGATCCTCCAGCGGTCGTGGTGGCGGTGTTCGGAGTCTGCTGGGCACCTTTCCACGTTGAGCGGCTCCTATGGAGCTCCATCAGCCAGTGGACCGACTTGATGCACAACATTTATCAATACGTCCACATCCTGTCGGGCGTCTTCTTCTACCTCAGCTCCGCAGTCAACCCCATCATCTACAGCCTGCTCTCCACCCGGTTCAGGGAGTGTTTGCGAGGACTCATGTGCTCCCAGCCGGAGGACGTCAGCTCCGTCAGAGACTCCCCGCCTTTCCCCAAGATTTTACTGGATCCCTCCATCTCAAGTACCAGAGCTCAGACAGAGAGTAAGGACTCCAACACTCTCATCCCTTTGCTGTCTCCCAGCATGACACTGAGTATGGACACTGCAATCCTCACATGTGCATGTAAAGAGACGACGTGCAAGACCTCTGTGCTCTGAGATTTCATCTGAATCAACTTGGAAGGAGCTGAAGAAGAAGCACTAAGTTAAAAGGTTGACAATTTGGATCATGACTTTACTTGCTCTCTTGGAAAGAATTTTATGTCTCATCTTCTGTTTTTTTGAAGTCTGTTGAAAGACAGATTAGTGTAATGACTGGAAATTATACCTGATTCACTAACAATGGCTTAAGTTGTTTACAGAGCCGAGAAATAACCAACCTTAAAAAACACAACTTGATCATTTTGCACTTCATATATTTCACTTCAAATATTATTTAATAAGCAAAATTTAAAAGTGCTGAAATAAACTGTATATACAACATGAAGCAAGCAGAGGCCAAAATTTAGCCCAATGCCAAAATGCAAAACAGTGCAATACTCCCAACGGCCACTAGAGGCGGTCTCCAAGAAATTCTGGTTGCAACTGACTTCAATTTTAAAAAATGGTCATTTTCAATCATAAAATAATCAGTCAATACATATTGTTCCACAAGTCATTCTGATGTCATTAGCTAAAGTCTCTTCTTCTTCTCAGTGATCTGAAGGTTCATCTGAAAATCATTTCATATTTAAGTAGATATTAGGCTTCAAAATGAGGAATATTTAGGGGTGTGGTTGGTTTGATTGACAGGTCTGGTCTCCAGTGAGATCTGCCCTGAACTTGGGTCTCATACACATTGGGCAGTGACTTTTTTTGGAGCAGTAGGTTTTTCAGGACATGTGAGAACCCTGTTTATTTACAGCTTTTGTGTATTATCAATATTTGGAACGCTTGTCAAGAAAGTGAATAAGTATGTTTCTCAAAATTTTAAAACTTCTCTATTAAGCTTATGTCATTAAAGAGCTTTTCTGTAAAGTTTGGTTTCTTGCTATGGATGATGTTCAACAGTGCCTGCATATTCCACCTGCTGTCTTATTCTGTAACTGCTGTATGCCTTAGGGGGTGAATCCAGGAAGTGGGACAATCACACTGAACAATAACATGTTTTATTTTGAAAAGCCAATGTGTTGCTGCAAAAATAACAAAAAATAAATCAAATATTTCTCTGTGTTTTTGTGAAACTTGTTTAAAAAATGAACAATGAATGTAATACTTTACTGTGAGCCTTTCCTCATCTTGTTGTGTTTCTTGTTGCTTGGTCCGATATGATTAGGCTACATGTGATTTATTTGAATGAGTGGTAAGCTACTGTTCACCTTGATAGAAGCTGATTATGGCTATTGTGCTAAAGCTGATTTAAGAAGTCATACAAATGTTTTTTGTCGTTGAACTATGATTCCTGGAGTATTGCTGATTTTGTGCACCATAAAGCTGAAGAGTTTTATTCGTTATTATGAATGCACTGTGTCATTATTTCTTTTGTGAAGGTGGTGTGAGCCTCACTTGACATCCTACTGAACATAGAGAGAAAACAGCAGAGAATCAACGCACTGTATAATTTGTTGGTTCAGTCCTGTTCCTGTGCGGTTTCAATACACTGCCCGAGCCAAGTGATTTATTTTCTTCTGACCAGCCTTCAGGATGAGCTTTAATCTTTCAGCTGTGATATGGTAACACTGAATAGTAGAATGCCAGTTTCAATATTTCATCCACAGCTGGATGAAGTGGATGCAACGGGCAGCTTTGCCTTCACAATCCCTCAGTCTCACTCCTTGTGTTGGATGCTCAAAGACTAAATTTCAGTACCTACTCCTCTTCTTCAGACAGGCTGTCTGATACAAAAGGTTCGCCGTTTTTGCTTAGATGTGATTTTCCTGCAGCTGTCAGAGAAGTGTATTATTCATATGAGTGTTAGAGGTCAGGATGAACTGGAATCCATTTTTAGGGATTATGCAGCAAAGTGTCACACATTCAACCAGAAGCTTCTCTGTCCTTAATCGCCTCTTAATGTGGTGCCAAAAATCTATTTGCATCTTCGTCACATGTATGAGCAGGATTGTTGATCTTAAATCAGCAGTAAAAAAAACTCAAAACAAAACACAGAATGGACGATAATAATGTTTGTTGTGGAAAAGGCCTTGATTCCACCGTTCACAAGTATCTAATCACTTCCTCTATTCACAAATGGAGGATGAATATGTATGAGCCATAGATTGTGTGCAGCAATAGTCACAGTTCAAAGGCTGTGAATGAAGTGTACGTAAATATTCATGTACAACAGCAGCTGCTGTGCTGTTCTCTCTGATGAACACTCAAGACCAGGAAAAAATTATGACAATGTGAGTCTGGCTTTAATGAAGGCAGGAAAAATACAAGCACTGCATCACCACGATGTGAACGTTCAGGTCAGAGGCGCAATGAAGGAGAAGTGGGAGGAGATTTATATACAACAGAGAAATAAATTTTGTTTTCTGTGAAAGACATAGTACAGCTGGATGAACATAGCGCTGTCCTTCTCTTTGCATCACGAGCACTAATGAGTCTGTGACCACCAAAGAGAGCCTGATTCAGTCCTTCAATTACAGCATCCTCTGTGTTTGCAGTCCATCACACATGCCAAGGACGCACCGCTTGTCTTCAGGGTGCAGTGGTGCTGCAGTTCAGCTGGAGAAGGTCGGCCTGCGGGCTATTCTGACAACATTGTATGTGTTCAGTCCCGGTGCATCAAAACCAGGGGACAAACCCTGCTTGTTGAACATGTAGAAGTTAAATAATTGGCCGTCTTGGGCTTCCAGGGAAACTGATGCTGTACCGACTTGCAAAACACAAGGGTACTCTTTTTCAAACACCACTCTGAACACCCGCTCCACCAGGTAGTTGAGCTTTATTGTCCTGTACTTCTCCGGGATCAGCTCCTCAATCTGAGGACCAAACTGTTGCATGATCAGGACTCCATCCGACGCCACTTTGATCTCATAGAAGGTGATGTTACTGTACGTGAAATAGCCGATGTAAGGCTCTGGGTTTGGGGGAGCGACAAGGACCTTCCTCGCCCCCCTGAAGGCTTTCTCTATGGCTGGGACAATGTAATTGTAAGCCTTCGTGACCACATCCTGGTTCTGAGACCGGCTGCCTGCCATGAGGACCACCAGCCCGAGCTTCAATCTGGGAATCAGGGAGAAAGTGGCAGAGTAGCCGTCCAGGTCGCCATCTTTACGCACCATCTCGTAGCCCATCAGCTCGTTCACCTCCCACGGCGTCCCAGTGCGGTTGGCAAAGTAGTCCTTGTCGCACCTGAAGAGAGGCGTCAGCATGATCTTCAGGGAGTCCGGCTCCAGCAGCTTGCGGTGATAAGCGCCCAGCAGCACCATGGCGAGCTTGGCCAAGTCCGCCGCCGTGGAGAACATCTGACCGGAAGGCCTGTACCAGCCCAGATCGTACAGCGGGGCCGGTTTACCATTGGAGTACACCCCGACAGCCATCTGGCTCTGCAGCCCCGGGGTGAGGTCGAAGCCGGTGTCCTCCATCCCCAGCCGGTCCAGGATGTTGTCTGTGACCCATCGCTGGTACTCTACTCCGGCCACTCGCTCCGCCATAACATGAGCGAGCAGCGAGAAGGCGAGGTTACTGTAGTGGCACCTGCAAGGAAGCAAATAACATAGTTCTGAAAATGGGTGAAAATAAACTTTATTTTGTGTTGAAACTTGTTAATTATTTTAAAAACTGATGCAATGTACTGTCTGAGATATAAAAATTTTACTTGAAAAAAAAAACTAAAACAAAGTCCACAAATGAAATGCACTTTAATGCTGCATATTTTAACTATTAATGATAATATTCTCATGTGTGGAAGGATCATAGAGTTCAGAGTGCAGCCCCAAAATGCTCAGAAAGAAAGAAATAAGTAATATGTGTGCTATAAAAGTGGTCGCATTAAAATCAACGCAGCAGACAGAACAAATCTTACTTGGTGCCTGGATCCGCGACGAGGACATCATCTTGTAGCAGATTGATTGCAGATTGTGTTTTCCCTTTCCAAAGCAGATTTGTGGCCCGGAGTCTCCTGGGTAGTCCTGGATCAGACCACAGTAAGACAGGGTGAAAAGAAAATATGTATAAAATTAGGGACTAAAAATAGCAACGGATGGATTTTACTTGTATGCCTTCTTCTCTCTACCCTTCTCCAAAGTGTCTCTTCACTTTTGATTTCAATGAGATGGATATTTCATTGTAACAGCGATGTATTTGTAGGTAATGAGTTCTCTGAACATGATTTGTATGTTCAGCCTGGGAACAGCACAGAGACACCTCTGATTACAAGCACAATAAATCATCTTACATGTTCAAGATGAAAAAGTTGTTTCATCTTTAACCAGCACAGGAGGGGAAGGGAGATAAAAAAGGTGTTGCTACAGCACAACAGGAAACATTTTTGCAGATATGAGATGGATTTAACCGGCTTCCTCCCGCAGTTCAAAGACACGTCTGTTAGCATAACACATGATTATAAATCGGCTATAGGTTCAAGTGTGTGTTTGTCTGTGTGTGTGTGTGTGTGTGTGTGTGTGTGTGTGTGTGTGTGTGTGTGTGAGTGTGTGTGTGTTGGTCCTGTGATAGACTGGAGATCAATCAGTGGTGTACTCCGCCTCTCACCTATTGCCAAGCAAGATAGGCTCCATCTCCCCCAGGACCCTGCTGGATAAGCAGGTACAGAACGTGGGTGGATGGAACAGATTAGCTAGTGAGTGCAGTAAGACCCTAACAAATCCCATTAAGCAGTATGGCCTGAGTGAGGCGAGAGGCACAGGACACCATGGATCAGCATTAATCAATGAATAGAAAAAATAAGATTTGGAAATTTCATAACAAACAAACATTATTTTTTGTATTAATTGATTAATTGTTCAGCCAATAAATTATAAATAGAATAAATAAATACTACAAAAAAAGAGTTTTTGTATCTTACATGGCCATTATTTCTAGATGGCAGTTTGGCATTGCAATTTTTCATTTTTTATTTTTTTTTCCAGAAGAACCGTTTAAAATCCCGATACATTCAATTTATTGGAGTAGTAACATTTTTTTCTGTGCATTAATTAGAGGCAAAAATGTGTTTATAATAAGTAATAAGAAAAACAAAAAATAAGGTTGGAGAAGGGGGAAAGAGCTGTATATACAAACAATATCGTAATATAATCACTGCTGAAGCAAAGTAACTGATGCCTCGTCTGAATCCAAATCAATCCTAAATCTTCATCCTCCTTTTAGATTTGCTGGCAGTTTCTTTGATGTGGATTACTGCCACCTACTGGATGGTAGTAAGTATCAGAGGAGCGGAATAAAAAATTATATTTACAAACTAAAAAATGAATTTTCTTTATCAAGCTTCTAGTATTATTTTTTTTATTAAGAATACCATTATTTGGGTTTATATTTTTGCCACAATGAAGATATTTTCTATTCAGTTCTGGGTGTTGTGCAGAATATATGAGGCCTGTGTGCTCCATTCTGCGATGTAATGATATTAATAATACCCTTCGTCTAGCAGAAACATGCTTTTGAATATTACAGCGAGTCTTCCTGCATCATTGATATTCAAATATTCCTGCACTATTTTTGAGGTTGAACCTTGAGCCTCAGCTTTACTCAAGATGTAAATTGCAAATCAGCTGTTTGTGATTTCAATATTTGTATTGCTAATACATCCACATCCTCAATTCCATTCACACCAACAGTGACATGAGGCAGACACTCAGACCCTTACGAACCCGTTCATCATTTGATGTGTTGATCGTTTATCTTGCCTGCATCATTTCCCATGTTTGATGTTGGTGAGTGCTGACAAACTGATGCAATCTTTTGGTTGTTTTCTTCTATTCATTTTACACCTGTGGACACAAGCTCTATTGTACACAGTGGTATCTGTTGTTCTAGCAGCTGAATCACACTGTGGGATAAAAACTGCACATGTCTGGGTTTACTGATCGTCACATCACCTCAACAATGAGTCTTCTCTGCCATAAAGTTAGGTTTTTTTTTCTGTGTTTCTAACTTCTGTTTTATTTTGAAAGATAGGTATTTCATGCTTCTTAATCATGCCACTTAAAATGCCATTCATTATACATACATTTATATTTCCTCCTGTTTATTTGATTTTCATTTTTATATTCCCCACTATTTATATTGCTTTGTTTACTATGATTTACTATTTTGCTGCTGTAATACTGCAAGTTTCCCTGTTGTGGGACTAATAAAGGAGGAAAATCTTACCTTAGCTCACTTTTCTGATCATTACTCAAATGTCAACTGAGTCTCTGTGCTGTGCAGTAACAGCAGTGCCACCAATATACATTTTCTTCAGGATATTGCCCGTGGTCTTGTAGACTGAGTCATCATTTCCATACATTTATGTTAATTAAAGAGGGTCATTGTGAGGGCCTACTGTGCTCATTTCAGCTTTATATTTATAGCCTTGGCTTCCTTTAGAGCAGTGGTCCCCAAGCACCGGGCCGGGGACGGGTACCGGTCCGTGGGGCAGTTGTTACCGGGCTGCACAGAAAGAATAAATAAAAATATAACTTCCGTTGCATTGATTATTAGAGTCTCAAAGAAATTTTATTTTGAAAGGAACAACCGGATTCTCTTCAACTTAACTTTTGCCATTGCCTCGTGACACGTCGCTTGTCTCAGTCACATGATAAAACGTATCACCTATCACGTATAACGTCAGTATAACGTATAACTAGCGAAAATGAATAAAATACAAACGTCTTTGGAGAGCTTCTTTGCAAATGGTAAGAGGACAACTTTTTATGCGGTTGTGTTAAATTATTTTTGCTGTATTTATCTGCCACACCTTGAAAATAATGCCGACATTAAACCAGTCCGTGGTACAAAAAAGGTTGGAGACCGCTGCTTTAGAGTACCGTATTTTCCGGACTATAAGCCGCTACTTTTTTCCAACACTTTGAACCCTGCGGCTTAAACACCGGTGTGGCTAAATGTATCGACGGCACGAAGCTCGTTGGCTTTTTACAAGCTAGCAAGCTCTGTGCCGCCGATACATTTAGCCTCGTCACATCAGACCCGGTCAGAGTGGACCACATGAAACTGTTTGAGTAAATTCAATAGCGGCTTATAGACAGGTGCGCCCAATAGTCCGGAAAATACGGTAGTTTTGTATTGACTGCCATTAAAAATATTTATCTTATAATAGCCATTTATTCAGTCCCTCATTTCATCCTCTGTCTCAAATGGCCAACTTTCCTCTGACTGGCTGATTCATGGAGCCTGACAGGAGACAGAATCCAACTCACCAACAGGTGAGTGTAAGCATACAAAGTATCACAGCTTTGTTAACTGGAAATTCAGACTTTGAACATGTTTGGGTTTGAATCTGATCCAGAATCTGAAAGCAAGACAGCACCAACATTCACCACAAGGAGGATTACAGCAGGATGTCTGTGTTTGGTAAATATTACACCCATCAGCAACTGATAATTTATTTAGTGTATTAATCACAAGCTGTATGTCAAATGTTTTCTATGGATGTCCATATTAATCAGTGTGTGTGAGGGAATGCTCAAAAATGCCGACTGATGTGGAAAATGTTGCTGTACGGGGAGTAAAATGTTTATGACTGTACAGTATCTCAGTATCTGGTTATTTTTATACTGCAGTACATAAAATACAAAGAATCAAATAATATTCAGGAGAAGAGACGAGGAACATGTTTTCACTAAGACGTCATCTGTTGTTTCAGAAACAGAGTTTCATCAGGCTGCAGTCTAAATACTTTTCTCACAGAGATTACTGCAACAGTGCTTTACCTTATGATTTAAAACTTGTAGTTAAAACAACCAACATTGTATAACTGTGTCCTTTAAATTCCTTTAATTGTCTAAAAGATCTACTTTGTTTGAAAATAGATCAGTTTTTCTAGTCATTTACCAACATGTTACTAAACCTTTCAGATCCACTACTATTACAATAGCATTATTTCATATGACGTCAGTGTTGGGTCAGTTGCACTTTCTATTTTTCTGTGCTACATCTGCTCTTTTTTCATCAATAGAATCCTTTATGTCTGAATAATCCGTCTCAGTAGATCTACTCTCCAACAGTTTGCCCACTTTACCTTGAAGCTGTCAACCAATAGCAACAGTGTTTCCTAGTTCAGCCTTTTACATGGGTTCGTGCTCTCCTGTATGAGTCTTAACTATCATTGACAGTTTTGCAGAAATACCAAGACAGATCCACCTTTTCGCTTCACCTTGACATTGCTACTATCCACCAGAGCCTGCATACAGAACTGAAAAATGAAGCCAATGTGGAAGTGCAAAAAAGTGCAATATTCAAAACAGCCACTAGAGCAGGGGTGAGCAATCCTGGTCCTCGAGGGCCGCTATCCTGCATGTTTTAGATGTGTCTTCCAACACACCTGATTCAATGACCAGGATCGTTATCTTAGCTTCTGCAGAGCTTGACGGTGAGCTGGTCATTTGAATCAGGTGTGTTGGAAGAGGGAAACATCTAAAACATACTGGATAGCGGCCCTCGAGGACCAGGATTGCCCACCCCTGCACTAGAGGCTGGCTCTCAAAAAACTGACTTAAAAAATGTCATGAAATCCTCACTCAATACATTTTTCCCACAAGTCATTCTGATGTCATTAGTTAATTCTTCTCATTGGTGATCTGGTGGTCCGTCTGACTTTGTTATATAATTATTCATATATATTCAAAAAGAGCAATAGGCCTATTAGGGGCAGGCCATCAACAGGTCTGATCTCTGATGAGGTCAGAGCTGGAGTCGGGTCTCACACACATTGAGCAGTGACCTCAGGTTCAAGGGTTGTTAGCTTCGTCCATTCTACACAGTCTATGACAGAGGTAATCCTGGTCCTCGAGAGACCCTATCCTGCATGATTCAAATGATCAGGATCGTTATCAGGCTTCTGCAGAGCTTGATGATGAGCTGGTCATTTGAATCAGGTGTGTTGGAAGAGGGCCACAAGAGGAGCCCCTGATCTATGATAACATGTATAACAAAATCCCTTTCTGTTTTTCAACCGTGTTTCTTGTACATGTGAAGCAGCAGCCCCCTCACCCCATTAACTGCTGCCAAACCTTCACCTCCAACATATTTCTCTCCTGATTTCACTTATCTGACAAATATTCTGGTCTGTTTGTGCTCAGCAGTTCATCACATCCCCCACAGATACCACAGCATCGTCCTTACCTACGATCACTGCATTTTTTATTTTGACTCACCTTGCACTTGGTCTCGCTTTGCTGCTTTCCATATTACTTTCCCCCAGCCGCTCGAACTGAGCTGACACTCTTCTTGTGGCTTCCATAATTTAATCCATTGAGAGATCTTGACTATTTGCATTTTTTGGCTGTTTATTTAATAGCTTTGCTTGGTGAGTTATTCTTCTTTCTACAATTAAAATATTATAAGTTTTGCTACTCTTTCACACTTCACCTGCACTCCTTCCACAGCTTTGTCTCCTATTGGCTGCTGCACTCCCTTGCTTTAGGAATTTGAAACATATCAAGCCAAGCATTATAATTCACATGTATTTTCTCTCTTTTTATCCTTCACCTTGCACCTACCCGTACCTTTTTAGTACTATTTCTATAAACAATCCACGGTGCTCCACTTCACATATTCCCTTTTAACTTCACCGACCAAATTTGTTTGACTTGCTGAATTGCGTTTCACTCATCATACAATACAGCTCAGTTTAATAATTATTTCACGCTCCTCCTCCTTTTTTTCCTGCAGCTACGACACTTTGATCACTGTCGGTGCCTTAATATTTAAAGTTGAGTTTTTAATCCTTGCAGAACTCAAACCTTTATCTTTCTCGCTTTTCCACATCAACTCCTCTCTGGATCTAAAAAAATATGTGGAAAATATTATGTTCAGGCACAAGTAGGAGTCGCTATGAGATTACACCAACTCAATGCTCCCTGCTAGTATCCTATTTTTTAACAGCTCTCTGTACTCAGCCTGTGATTGCAACAGTCAAATAAATTGAAAATAAAGAATGCTTTAATACTTTAATGCTGATCAAATGTGCTGAGAACCTTTTCCTTTTTCTCTTCAGGCAAATGCCACAGCCAAATATTGATTTTACCTTTTAATCTCCACTCTGAGATGTAGACTGCAACATATTAGGCTTATGTGCTGATAAGGATTGGGGGGGCATGTTTGAAATAAAAATGAATCATCATGTTTGTACCTCTGTTTTTCTGTGTTTGTTCTGGCTCAGTTCCTCCTTTGATTTCTTTAAAGAGGAGAAGATGTGCCTCTTGGCCTGATCTTATTAGTAGGATTT
>OOFC01039746.1:7175-18608 GCA_900323345.1 Pseudochromis fuscus
ACAGGATATTCCAGCAGTGTTCAACAAGTGTGACTTCCTGTCAGCTCTGATATGGCCGGACCCCAGTGGCGCAAGTATGGACGGTGCAACTGGTGCACCGGGGCCCAGACACCGTCAGGGGCCCATGAAGGAAGCAAGAAAAAAAAAAAAGTGGATGAAAACTGATGAGAAAACGTAGCATCACGGTTAGCATTAGCCTAGCCTCGCTTGAGTGGTTGTGCGTGTGTGTGTGTCCGTGTGTGCGCCTGCGTGTAGCGTGCACGAGGTGCGTTTGTGTTTCGGGCACAAAAAAAAATATTTGCACCGGGGCCTATACCCATGATGTTACGCTAGTGCCGGACCCGGACCCTGCTCCTGCACATCAGGAGGAGCCAGCTGAGGTGGTTCACTGATGAAGATGCCTCCCAGTCGACTCCTGGAGGAGGTGTTTCAGGGGAGTTTCACCGGGAGGACACCTCAGGGCCGACCCAGGACACCCTGAACACCTGAACCTGCCCCCAAAACCCAGACCTGGATAATCAGAGGAAGATAGTAAATACTATCCACCCCGATAAGCTCTGACCGCACGCTGAGAAAATATTTCCTACCTCATGATGATGTGATTGGCTGCATCTGACCACAGAGTCTTCCTCTGTACCTTCCACTGCTTCTGTCTGAGGTGAAATCCTCACTAATCTGCACCACTGCTCCTTTTTTCACAACATTTGAACAACACACTTTGATTTTTATTTCACTAGTCAACACAACTTTACCTCACAGCTCCACCACTTCCTGTTTTATTTTTTTAACTTTCCATGTTTGAGACTCATCAGTCGTTTGCATCTCGTGGTCAATCCTCTGAGGTTTGTTGTCTCTGATCAAGGAAACATGTTTGCCAATGTTTTCTCCACTTCCTGTAGACTTGTTAACTTGTCACTAATGTGTAAATGATTTTCTGTGCTTCACCGTCTTTTAGCATTTTGTAGTTTTTCTGAGTGAACAGCATTCAGCTTCATCTTGCTGTTGGATTCTCTAGAAATAAAGCTGCCTTGCTCAGAGTGCACCAGTGAACTGAAGTTGACTTGAATGTTTGTCCATCTTCAACTATGATGAAAAATACCTGCAGTTTATTTATTTGCAGTAATAATAAACCAAAATCACCTCTTTTTTTTAGTGCACAAATGGTTTTAATCCCCAAACAATGTCCAAATCTGAAGCTAAACATGCTGTTTAATAAAGAGTGATGTCACATCCTGTCTGTGTTCACTGGCCCTGTGTTCAGAGGTGTGTTAGACAATAAGCACCAACATGATTAGGTTTATATGCTTGTGATTGGAGCAGTGTCGTCTTTTTGTCGAGTTAAATCAGGATGAAAAACACAGTGTTCACACAACCCAGCAGTTTATTGTTTAAAACAGCAGCACAACACAAAGTTAGAGGATCAGAGGTTCTCATCAGATCCACTCTGAAGGAAATGACATAAAGCAGTCAAGTATTAACACATGCAGTTACAGTCATGTGAGCTAGGAGCAGGATGAAATACAGTATATCACATCCATACATTTTACACCTGTTACTCAGCGTTAAGTTTACACTGGTCTTAAAATACACTTCATTCAAAGTCTAACTGTAAAATGTCTGCATATTGTTATGTATGTGTGCTAAGATTTCCCTCCATCATGGGTTATATCATATAAACTGCTCAGAGCTGAATAGATTTTGTGAATTTCTTTTTGCAGAACAAATAAAAATGAAATGTGTCACAAAAATGTTGGAAAAAGGTAACATTCGCACAACATTTATAGCAACTCACGTGTTTGGAAACGTGGGACCAGCAAATTTTCCTGGATTGCTTCAAAGTGTCAACATTTATTAAACTTGTGTTGATCGATCAGTCAGTCACTGGACTAATCTGCAGCTGCTGGACAAACATCATGTCCCATGAACAGACTGAGCCACTCACTGGAGTGAGGAATCTTGGTATACACATCAACTGGTGGATCACTCCACTGGACGGACGCCACCCCGTACGCTCGTCCGCCTTCACAAATCAGTGGACCGCCACCGTCTCCCTGTGTGCACAGTGAGAAGTCATCGCTTTAGAAGTGACTGGATAATAATTGAAGTTTAAAAAAGATCAAAGATATACTTACTGGCCCCAGTCCTGCTGGTGCTCCCTCTGAGCAGTACATGTTTTCCCTATGACAAACCTCCATGTCCATCAGTGTTACATTGACTTCATTGAGTGTTGGGGACAAATGGCTCATCGTCTCTGTTTCTCCCCATCCAGCAGTCACACAGGATTCTGGCAAACTGTAGTCATCGTCCCATGAGACGCCTGAGACACCGATGGGTTTCACCTTCTTGTTGAGCTCTGCCTTGGAGCTCAGCTGGAGGAGCGAGGAGAGATCAACTGAAATATAAACATCAATCTGAAAACAAACCTGGACATGATGGTGATGCTCTCACCTCAAGAAGCATTATATCATTTCTGTATAATGTTGCATCGAAGCCTTTATGTGGAAATGCCTGTTTAACTGATATATTCTGTACGTCATCATTCATCACTTCTGCATTGTCAACTCCCAGGAAGACTGTGTAAGACCTGAAAGGACAAAATGAAACACAATGAAAGAAGAATAAGATAATAAACACATTGGTCACAGTTTATGAAACTAAGCATACACTGACTTTCCCCGGCAGGAAGCTGCAGTCATCACAAAACTCTCACTGAGCAGGAATCCACCACAGTGTTCTACGAGTCCATTTTCCTTGTGAAACTCCAGAAGCACCATGTATGGCCTGCTGTGCGGCACAGACTCATGGCCTCCAATGATGGCTTTACCTGAGAATACATGTATACAAATACATAAACTGCATGGTCTAACACCAACGTAATGTCATGATATTAAATAAAAACTAAACCTAAATTTACCTTGACCATGAAGGTTTAGCAGCAGCAGCAGCAGCAGTTTACTGCAAATCAACATGGTGGGGTCACAGTGCAGCTCAGCTCATGCAGAGAAGTGAGGCACATCACTGATGATCTACATCTCTAAATACTTCCTTGTACTGCTGAGAGGAGGAGGTGTCTGCACATGCAAACGATGAGTACAGTAACACTGAAGAGGGTTCAAGCCACACATCTTATATAAGAATCAAATATAAACTCCTCAGGTTAAAAGAGATATGTTATCCTCTGAGGTGTGAGTGTGTATAAGAGCTGTGTATCTCTGTGGATGAGCTGTGTGGCAGAGTGGTGACCTGTGCAGGGTGTAACCTCTGGGAACTTGACCCTGGACTGGTAAAGCAACCCTGAAGCTTAACAACCCCAACACTAGATAGAAGGATGGATGTGGGTTTGATGCTGAAACTACATCATGGAAACAAGAAATGATTAATTCATCAAATTGCAGCAGAAAGAAAGAAAGAAAGAACCAGCGACCCTCTGGTTCAGGGGTTCTCAACTTGTGCCATCGAGGGCCGGGACCCTGCAGGTTTTCTTTCCAACCATCTCTCCAGCAGCTGATCTCACTGATGAGCTGCTTCTCTCAAATTGAAGGAGGAGTTAATCATTAAAATCACCTGCTTTAGAGACCGGCTAGAAGAAAAACCTGCAGTGTCTTGGCCCTCCATGGTTCAAGTTGAGAACCCCTGCCCTAAAGTCAACTCTTCTTCTCAGTGACCTGGTGGGAGGAGTTAGGGGCGGGGTTGGCTTAACTGACAGCTCTGTTCTCCAGTGAGATCAGCACTAAGCTCTAGTCTCATACACGTTGAACAGTGTCCTCAGGTTGGAGGGTCAAGGCGGGTCAAGGGAACTGCCTCCACACTCTTCCCCCCCCCTATCCAAATACGGTCACTTCTGGCTCCAAACAACCAACATAGAGACATTCAAAAACAAAACTCCTGGCTTCAAAATGCGACTCTACAACTTCTGGGTATCGCATTAAATTTAATCGTTAAATTAATCCATTCTGTGTACATAGTCTCTGGACTAAAGTCTGTAAAATGAACACTAATTACAGGGAAAGTCGTGTCAGTGCCGTATGAATGGGTGTGAATGAATAATGGTCTCTGTGCGAGCACTTTGAGTCTGGACTTCCAGAGAAAAGCACCATATAAATCCAAACCATTATTATTATTATTATTATTATTATTATTACCTCCGTCAAGGAGGTTATGTTTTTGTCGGCGTCTGTCCGTCCGTCCGTCCGTCCGTCCGTCCGTCCGTCCGATAAATCAAAAACTTATGGACGGATTTTGATGAAATTTTCAGGATATGTTGGAAGTGGGAAAAGGAAGAACTGATTTCATTTTGGGGGTGATCCGCAACGCCATCTTGATGCAGGAATTTTTTTAAGGATTCTCCTCGCAAAGTCACTCCTCGATGGCGTCCATCTTTATATCCCTCCGCGTTCGGGGATGCACTCATTTTTGGAGCTGCACACGGACGCCTCCGCGCCTTTCCACTCGAGCGCTTCCCGACGTGTTCCATGACATTTACGTGACGCAGCCCCTCGTGCACCACCGCGGACATGCGGACGCAGAAAGTATCAATTGGCCTTAACAGTGCTTGGTGGAGGTCTGCGCTCTCAGAGCGCTTTTCTAGTTATTATTATTATTAGCTTGGTTTTCACTTTTTAAATCCAGATCATAAAGTCCTTAATTACTTTGAAGATGGTGAACTCAAGAGTCTCTTGGAGCCATCAGATGAAATAACACTGCTGTCTCAGAGTCATGTGTCCTCTGAACTCATTTCTTTCTGTGGTTTTCTGTCAGATGAGCACTTCACGTCTCACATTACGTATAGTGATGATTTTCTGCTACACAGACATGCAGCTGCACCAACCACCACTCTCCCCTGAGGCAGCTGTCAGCCCTGTTTATCCCTTCTTCATTTTAATTTCAGACTGTTTCAGGTCACTTTTCTTCTAAACTGGAGACTGAAGGATAAACACCATCTTCAATGTGCTTCATTAATAATGACAAACACAGCACCAGTTTAATGCTGCTCTTACTGTAACCATCTGATGTATCAGGGATCACAGTATTGATCCACATTACTGCTGCACCTCTGAGTCACAGTACCAGGAAGCCTGTGATGTTCACACAAGGCTGGTTTTCTACTCCACAGAAGCAGACAGACCTGCAGCTAAAAATAGTCCTAAGCCACCTCTGAAATTATGTTGACTAATGTCAACAGAGCCTTGATCTACTGCTTCTGAGAGCAGTGTTAAAACAACTTGTACCATGACTTCCGGTTTGTGAAGACATGGTACATGGACATTGTGTCATTCTGTCAGATCTGCAGCACCACAGTCCTCCTCATTCAGCTTAAGCATGAGATCAGAAGAAATGTCCTCACTTTCAGGGCTGAATGTTGAGAACAAGTCTTTATCACGTCAGCGGACAGATTTAATCCTTTAGTATCCATATGTGCAGTCTCAGGTAGAAGCAGAAGTTTTTTGGTTTTTTTTAATTAAATGTGGCACTTGAAACATAAGCTTTAACATGTTAGTCTGACAGTTGGCTGTCAGTTCGCTCGACAGCTGAGGCTTTGCTTGCTTTAGTATGGCCTGTGTGTGTAAGAGAGGATTTACATATTTTGTTTGACCTGAAGAGCTGTTTTAGGACAGTAATCAACCCTCTGGGTCTCCAGGCTTGACACCTGAGCTCAAAGCTACAAGTCTGAGGAGACCAAACACATCCAGAGGCTGATTAATTCCTAAACATGATGCCTTATCATCCTAAAATAGCTCTTAGGATTAAACAAATATTCTCCCAGAGTATCTAAATCTTTACACATGCAGGCCATTTTAAGCAGACAAAGGGATTAGTGTTTGTTTAACGTACTGAGTTGGACAGAAAAAGTGTGTGTGTGCAGTTATATAGAAAATTGAAGTTGCCATTCCTTGAAGTGTGTTGAGAATCTGTGAAAGGTGAAGAGTCATCTCTCTAATGGAGTGAGGGGGAGATAAACCTAAAGAAGTGACAGAATACAGGGTAAAAATGCCTGAATGTGAAAAAACAAACAAACAAACAAACAAAAAAAACCTCTTCATGGCTGGTAGCAGTGGGGTGAGACCGAAACCTGAGTGGTTCACTGCTGCAGGAGAAAAGAGTCAAATTCCAGCAGGTTGTAATTATACTCACCGATCAAGTAGGTGAGGAAGAGGTTGTGCACCTGCTGTCCGATCCAGGCCACTGCCAGCAGGCTGCTGATCACTGAGGCAAAGTACTGTGGAGGAGAGGGAGGTCACATTATGACTGGCCCACAGACTGTGGCGTCACTTAATGAGTTTAAAAGAACATTTAGTCACAGGTGCTGCAACACTGTATATTCATATTAGCAAGACATACGCAGGCTATCTGAAGTGAGAGTGTATGTCTAACAGGCGTGGTGTGAAAAAACAGATTATCGCAGCCTTTCACCCAGTTTGGAGTCTGCTAAGTGGAGCAGCAAAGCCACATCAGCTGACATTTTTATCTGGAGCACAGAGAAAGCTCGTCATTGTGAGGAAGGATTTGTCCTCTGCAGCACTGCAGGCAGCTCCCAGGTTTCTGTGTTACAGTTAACATTTTGAATGGTACCATTTTAGGCTTCTCCTCCTTAAGGGCACAGAGACGCTTCCACCAGCCAACGATGCGACGCTGAGTCTTCACCAGGTTTCCACAGATCTCGTGGAAACGCTGCTGCTGTTCAGTGGTCCTGTGAAGCAGCAGATAACAGTTACTGTTCAGTTGAAGCTGAAACCAGTGGGATGTGCTAATAGATAAGTAATCACCAACACCACTCCACACCGAAACTGTCGAGCAAGGTAAAAACGCTGTTTATATTCTGTCTGAACAAAGAACTTAAAAACTCTAATTAAAAAGACATGAACGTTTTTGAGACACCAACACCACTGCTTAAAACCGTCACCGAGAGGAAGCCAGTAAGTTCACTCAGGTTTGTCACATCTACATATCTGTCCTCATGTTTGTCTTGTACCATAGAGGAACTTATTACCATTCCAACACCGACTTCCTATCTACCTGTTGTCCACATTTAAGTTTATCCTTTTGTATGCCAACTGCATTCAACAACATCAAGAACACAGGTTTCATCACTGTTAACCTTCTCACGTTCTCCATTAGAGATGAAACCAATTCCTGCAATTGCTGTATTTTCAGCTTCTCAAATAGGAATACTTTGTGCATTCATACATGGCAGGGTTGGTTTGCTTGAAACAGACTCTGGTGTGATTGTTCTACTAGTGTTCAGATCATTTGAACAAGGGTAAATTACCAAAAGTTCTGTTACAAAAAAAAAAAAAAGAGAGCTGTACAATAAGGTTATGAAATTATCAATAGGCCTCATGTTTTCCATCTTAAAATTGATTGTTAAAATACCAGCATACCAGAGTGTCCTTTTCTTTGTACATACCAGAAGAACTCAAAAGTACAAACATCTTGAGTCCTCTCCTTTACTAAACTGGTTATTTTGGCATGTTAGACTATAGGACAAAACAGGCTGGACAAAACACACTTCTTTTTAGAGACAATCATTTTGGCTCATGGGGACATGACAGGAGGTTAAGTGAGCAAAGGAGCAGAATATTGAACAAGCCAAAAAACTGTGGGGGAAAGTGCGAGGTCTCTCGGTCTCAGGTATCCTTTAACAAGGAAATAAATCTTCACATCAGTCAGCTTTAAAGCAACCAACACTTCCCAACCCCCCCAGTCAGGTAGAAATGAAGCAGAGACAGCCTGCACTTCTATGCAACAGCGCTGTAAGGTTAAAGAGATAAACACTGAAGGACGAGAGGAGAGCGCTGACAGCTGAGAAAAGTGACCTTGATTTTCTGCTTAGCCATCGCTCCCTATTTCAGTCCTTGTTGTCAAGAAGCCAAACGGGAACCGTGACCAGACTCTGTGGTTGCTCCTTTTAACTGACACACAGACACTCTAGCTTGTGGTTGACTCTGCTGCAGAATGTAAAACTCTGTATTACCCGTAATAATTTAAAATCACACAGTGGTAGTTGCTCATTGTACTGAACAGTTGCAGCATGTCAGCTGCTGGAATGTGCAGTAGTGCAGCTCCAGCTCTGTTGGTTCAGGCTCTTATACTGAGAAACTGAAGGCGTCCAGTGGAAGATGATGTCCAGTGTACTGTGCTAACTGCAAGCTGTTACTCTATCCTGTCCTGGGTGTCTGGTTCTGACCATGTCTCTCACACACACAGCTGAGTCGAGGCTGATTGGTCAGCACAGTGTAATGTCAGAGCTCCATGAAGCTCTGCACTGCCATATATGGCTGGTTTCAGGCAACAAAGTATTAACTATGGAAAAAAAGACCAAGACAAAAGTCTCCATTTACCCCTAAGACAGACAGACAGACACTCCCTCAGTGCCACTACATCATTATATCATCATCCCACAAAACCTGCTTGTTAAACAAGAATATTTTGTTTTGTTAGTAAACTGGTTCTGTGGACACATTAAACTATTGGCTGGATTTTAACATTAATTCCTTGACTTGCAAAACCTGCTTAAATTTTGCTGCTCACATTTATTTAGTGTCCAACTTAGGTGGTAAATTCTCTTGGAAATTGAGGAAGTCCTGTTGCATGAACTTGCTGCCTAATGCAAAGCAACAAAAAAATCTGAGATTTCACCACTTCTTCAATAGAGCTAAAATGTTATGTGATCAGTGAAGTGACAGAAAGTTAATCTGTAACTGCTTAGAAAAAAACCCAAACCTAAACTAAAATGAATTCAGATTTTTAAAAATAAACAAGACAGAAATTCACTTGTTCCTGCTTCCTCTCTAATAGTGAATAAGTTATACTGGCCAATATTTTTTCATGCATTTCAATATTCATTATGCAAAACCTGCCTAAACATTGTAAGCTCAGAACTTTAAGTTTCCGCTCTAAGATTTATTTAGTGGCCAAGTTTGGTTGAATGCCTTTGGAGATATGACAAAGAATTTGTCCAGTTTATGTTGAGTATAAGACTAAATGACTAGCAGAAAAACTGCCCTAAATGTGAAAACAGATCAATTTAATAGGTAGAAAATGACTTTATGGTTTGATTGAGTTTTGTTTTTCTGCTCTCACCACTTATTGGAGCCGAATACTCGCGGGGCGAGGGTGGGCACCAGGTAGTCGGCCAGGCAGAGCAGCATGACAGTGCAGGAGAGTCCAGTAAGCACTGACGGGTCCAGGTAGTAAATCAGCCTGCGGGAGGGAACGTGAAGTGGTGAGTCATCATCAGGAACCTGTTTCACTCCAATAATTCACACTGCAGCTAAGAACATTTTGTGGGTGTTTTTATTTACCAGCTATTTGTTTTTACTGAGATATTTCTGTTCATGTATGCTGAAATGGCAATTTCATAACCATATGCAATTGAGAGTGAACCACCAGTTTATACAAAGAGTGTGTGCATTACACAAAAAAGGAATGTATTGTGTTAACAAAAACACATTTAGTAAGAGAAAAGAGTCCTGGATTCACCTAAAGAACTACTTTTACTGAAAACAAAGTCACAAGCTCAACACACTAAAAATCTAATATGCTGTAATCCACACTGTTTCACTTCTTCAGGCTTTGTGTTTTAACAGTGTGGAAAAGAATGACATTTAAAAGTTTTAAGACAGCACGAGTTAGATTTTAAACCAGTGTGGGCCAGTTCAGTATTAGGGTATTTGCACAGTGACAGTAGAAATGCATTCCAATCTAATGCATTTAATGTCTGTTTTAATACCTCCATGTGGAAAACTTGACACCCTCTTCACAGCAGAACAAAGGGAAAATCAGGGCTGGGTGACATGTTTTAAATCGATCACAATGTAAAGCCTTTAAAGAAGTCTTACGGTCCCACAAACACCTCATGGTATAGATACTTCTCGTGATTCTTTTGTCACAGCTTATCGTCTTTCCTGAGAGGCAGGAAATGTGTGCTATGCCAGCTATGTGCCCGGCTGTGCACAACTCTATGACACACCACACAGTAAAATGGACTCACAGGAAGAGTACGGTGGTGGTGCCCATCAGAGCTCCGGGGAACCAGGGCTTCTCCCAGCGGAGGACACGATCACCGGCCAAGATCACTTCTCCCCAACCTTGCAGCTGTTCCTCGAGCTGGGCTGTTTCCTGAGCCTTGACACAAAATTCAACACCTTACCAAAGTGCACTATTGATCTGAGAGTTCGTAAAACATGACAAAATGCTTGGAACTGGAAGAGAAAATGGTGTGTGTCAGAGGGATCTGTCTTGAGGAATCAAAGACAGATTTCTCCAGGGTTTTACAACCTGGGTGTGTGAATCTGACATTATTTAAACTGCTACATCCATCCTACACAATTGATATTATACTCTGCACTTGTTTCCAATTTTAAGGAGATCAACAAGCTTGCCTTTATGCAACCACATCCCGATCTGTAATGATGGTTAAAAAAAAAATTGAATAGTTTGGTGGTACATGTACAGCTGCCAACTTTGATGCCATTGACTGTAGTTTAAATCAACTGCATTTTGACTTCTCGGTCATAGATGTTTGTAGAAACTGGTTAAAAATGGCTGCAACTGTTCTACATTCAAAGAACAGCCATCTTTGTACTTCGCATGTTGTATTCTCTGCTGTGTCTGTGTGACTAAGAAAGATAATGGCATTTCTACCATCGACATGACAATGCAGAAACGATGCAAGGCAGGAAAAGATCAGTGTCAAACTCACAGTCTCACGTCGAGTGAACATGTTTTAACTCGATTTCAGGGCTTTCGTGCTATAAACCACTCCTGAAACGTCAGTCTTGGCGCATGCTAGCAGCGTTGTAACCGCTAAAGCTAACACCAGCGAGCTAACCAGCCAGCACCTAGCTGAGGTTATCTCACCAGTGAGATGGACCGTTGGATCAGCTAATAGAGATAAATCGCTGGTTAGAATTCTCGCTGCTTGACGGAGTAAAATTCAAGGTAATTAAACAAATCTACAAATAGCCTCGCGCCATCAGATTAGCAGCAGCGCTTTATGCTAACCAAACACACCCACATCACAGGGCTCCGTGTAAAACAGGCTACAGTTAAAACATGTCTGGGTTATACTCACTAGCAAGTTCGCGCTTTTGTTGTCGCCTTCAGCCATTGTTACTGAGTCGGTCTGTTAGATTTCTGTTTGAATGTCTATGTTTTCAGAGAAACGACCCGCGGAGCAACAGTCAACCAGATCACGCTCTTCCTGCTGTTTCAGCGTCACTAACGGTCCAACTGAGGCAGGATGTTTTTATCTCCAAATTTGCGTCACAAAAGCCAGTGGCATACTGGGAAGTGTAGTTATGTCGCTCCCTTAAAAAATGAAGAAGCGGATATTCTGGATAAAAATGATATAATTTACTTTACCATTTTTTACTACACTGGTTTGATGATGACGATAATAATAATAATAATAATAATAATAATAATGATAAT
>OOFC01039747.1:0-11441 GCA_900323345.1 Pseudochromis fuscus
CAGTTGAAAAGATACACTGGTCTCACAAGACTTCTGATTGATGCCAGCTCCAGAGCAGGAGTCTGCAACTCTGGTGCTCGAGAGCCACTATCCTGCATGTTTCAGATGTGTCCCTCTTCCAACACCTGATTCAAATGATCAGGATCGTTAGCAGGCTTCTGCAGAGCTTGTCAGGTGTGTTGGAAGAAGGAAACATCTAAAATAGGGGTGTCCAATCCTGGTCCTCGAGGGCCGCTATCCTGCATGTTTTAGATGTGTCCCTCTTCCAACACACCTGATTCAAATGACCTGCTAATCATCGAGCTCTGCAGAAGCCTGATAATGATCCTGGTCATTTGAATCAGGTGTGTTGGAAGAGGGAAACATCTAAAACATGCAGGATAGCGGCCCTCGAGGACCAGGATTGGACACCCCTGATCTAAAACAAGCAGGGTTGCGGCTCTGGAGGACCAGGGTTGGAGACCCCGGCTCCAGAGGTTTGTGGATGAAATCATGAAGCATGTCACACCATCTTCAGCCGATGAAGGAAAAGGCCGTGCACGCAGAGCGAGGAGTGACCAAAACCAAAACCAGCCAAAAATTAAAGGGTTAAAAGATGTAATGTTCGTACATAACTTTAGTCATTCTGAAACAATTTCAACATGACAAAACTTACACATGCATGTTCATAAACTTCATATGATACAAAAAAAAGCAAAAAAAAAAAAAAGTACAGACATGAAGCAACTTGATGAATAAAATCTTGAGGGAGCATCATTCATACACAAACTGGAAACAACTGTCATTGAATAAATCAAAAGATTTTTTTAAATACATAACTACATACAAACATGGTAAGTAGTGCAGTTATGTCAACGTTTGTGTGCGCTGTAATTATGAAAATAGCAAACATTTCATAACCTCTCAAACCTATTGCAGGTATTGAAATGAAAAGATACCACTTACCATCACATACTCACAACATCATGGCGTGACGATGACATTTCTTTCACACAAAACAATGTTACAATGTTTCTGCCAAAAAATAAAAATAAAACAGCAAGGCCAAGATGGTCAAGTGTCATGATGTCAGAAGTCGACAACCATCTGTCATCGTACAAAAGGGTTTCTAATGTTTTCTTCCAATCAGACTAAAATGTTTGTGTGCTCTACATAAAAACTACTGAAAACACAAAACTCCAGTTTCTTTGATTGTAACAATGCAGTTCAACACATTCAGACTTCAAATTTTTATTGGCCCAGTGAATCCTGTGAAAACAATGACGACACAAATGTGTAGTAGGTTGGTAACAGTCTTTGATCGAGTCCCCTCACGTGTTAATACTTGTTGTGCCATTCGCACTGGCCGACACTCACCTCCTCAATGTCCAAGTTCTTTCTGGATTTGTAAATAAATTCTCCGATTGCTACAAAAACCGAGAGGACGAGTCCGGCGGCCAACACGATAAAGATTCCCCCTATGTTCTCCACGCCCAGAGCACTGGCTTCTTTGCTGTCCTCCTCCGGACAGCCGTTCCCTCGCCACCATTTCTCCTTCATCATGTGCAGCTTTCCTTCCTCCTGAAGCTGCAAGATGGCGATGGTGACCTTGTCTCGGTACGGGGAGCCTAACGCAGGAAACAGCAGCGTTACCGTGACAGATAAGGAGCATTTATCGGGTGTTACTCTGCAGTTTGACACTCTTACCAATGGGGGTTCCCACACCGTAGCCCTTTGAATCTATCAAGCCTCCGATCTGTGTGAGGTTGCAGTTGCGCTGGCTGATGTACTCGATGCTGGTCGACTCCATCAGAAGAGCGTAGTCGGTGGTGAGGACCCTCTGAATCCCCTCCCGGTTGTTTTTCACCAGCGCGGTGTTTTTCCTGCTGCTCATGAACGCCCACATTTTCTCATAAGTGGAGATCTTAGATTTCTGTTGGAAGAATTACAACCATGTGTCTTGGTGGTCGCAACAACAATGCAGACTTCGAAACAGAGCAGACAGCGCTGATCCACGTTTGGCACTTGTTTCTAATATTTGAATTGACACCATATTTCCTGGCTGTCCGCTGACAGGAGCTGTCGTCGTGATGCACAGCAGGAGATGGGATGTGACGAGCGAGCACATATCAGCTCAAGTTTATTCAGTTTTCACCATATATTCGGATAAACTGCTTCAGTTGCTGCAGGCAGGACAATAAGTCCTTGAAATCTTTATGGAACAAATTGCCCAGAGGTTCTTGTTAAACTGATGGATGAGGGAGTTTTCGAAGACTCTAACCTTTAGCCCTGCTCTTCTTTTTTTAACCCAACTCTTCTGTCAACCCATCAAATCGCATCTTTCTGACGGCTGATGGCTCAAGGGTAAAACTTGTCGGGCTAATTGAAATCAAAAGTCTTGTTTGCATCCGTCCACTGTTGCACTGTTACCTTCCAGTTTACAGTAAAACATAAAGCAGCTTCTTACCTTAAAAAAAGTCATGGTGGAGCCATCCCTCACAGCACCGTACTCGATTTTAGTTTGCTTGGCCAGGTCGTCTGCAGAGTCGATTGGGGAGTCCATTCTCTCCACTGTGAGGAAGGCAGCCAGGTTGGCAGTGTATGAGGAGATTATAATCAGTGTGAAGAACCACCATATCCCACCAACTATCCTCGTAGAGAGAGCCTTAGGCATCAGTTCAGATCCTGCAAGATAACACAAAGTGCATCATGACTCTACAATCAAACACATCATGAGACACTGACATATACAACAACAAACACAGCTACTACGTTATCTTTTCCTCCCAGGCACACAACAGACTACACTTAAACACACATAAAAAACATCATGCAGTTATTATAGGAGTGATCAAACCTTGCTGCATCAGAGCTCCAACTCCAAACCACACACTGTTGATTAGAGTGAAGTTGTTCTCGACCACGTCTGAGTCGGGGTTGCAGGGGTGAGGGTTGTACCACTCGTAAGGAGTGAACCTGGAAGTAATTAATGACACACTCGTGATAATGTACAAAATTACAAGGATAATTTCATGTTGTAGTTTCCGGCAAATGTGCATCCAGCCTCGTTTTGAAGCTCATGGTAGATGGAGAACATCTATATAGAGCTTTCATGACCTTAGCGAGGTCCTGAAGCACTTTACAAGGCAACTCATTCACCCATTCACATACACTCACACACCAATGGCTACCGAGCTGCTATGCAAGGTGCTAGCCACCATTGGGAGCAACTTCGGCTTCAGTGTCTTGCCCAATGACACTTTGACATGTGGACAGGAGGAGCCGGGGATCGAACACATGAGTCACAGGCGACCCGCTCTACCACCTGAGCCCCAGGCTAACGACATAATGCAAAGATTGAAAAGCAGAAAGACGAAGGTTTACCTGGCGATGACAAACAGCACACAGCTGACACCCAGACACGCCAGCAACACGTACATCCAGATATCCGGAGAGAGCGGGTTGAGGAAGGAGAACACTCCCGGATTGGTACCGTTGGGTTTGTGGTAGAGGATGCTGATCCCCAGCGTCATGAAGGGCTTGGAGAAATCGATCACCTTTTCCCTCACGTATGTGATGGTGAGAGGAGCCACGGCGAGGTCGGCCACCTGGTACAGAACAAAACCTCAGTCCGCTGACACCGCGGGTTGCTGGGATGTCTTCCTGCAGTAAGACGACCTGATGGGTACTCACGTGGTCGATGAGTTCTCGCACCATGCCGTTCCACTCCCCCTTGTCGTTCTGAGCCCCGTATTTACCGTCCGACACCAGCTTCACCTCGTAGGAGAAGCCCAGGATGTTGGAGAGCTCTTTGAGCAGGTCCAGGCAGTAACCCTCGAAGCGGTCGTTCCCATACAGCGGCTTGTCAGATTTCTTATACATCACGTAGGGATTTTCCTGGGAACAGACACAAAAGACTCATTAAAGTAGCTGATTATCCACGAGACTGATCAGTTCTTCACCGATGTTCATACCAGAATAGTGGTGACGATGAGGGTCCTATTGGCCATTGAGTCTGTGACATTAGTGGACGTGTCCTTGTTGAGTTCTGATAAGTTAAGGCCTGTCTGAGAGTTCCACACACCGATCTGTGAAGACAGCAACGTCCAAATAACCACAACGAGGAGACACTGAAGATCTGATAAAATAATGTGAAGAAGGGAAGAATAAAACCACGAAGCAGAAACTTTACAATGAGAAGAGAGATGAAAGGAAAACAGGAAGTGGACACCAAACACAGTATCTTGGAAAAACTTGAAATGCCAGGATGTAGAACATTTCTCGCCACCAGTACCTGAACCTTTTTTTTTTTAATGAAAAGGGGACACATCACAGTGAGCATCACGTAGAGTAAATTTAGGAAGCGTCCTTCAGTCGGCCTCAGCAGCTAAAATACAAACCTTCTTCCACACTTTATTCAGGCGGTTGTTGCCCGCGATTGTCTTGCAAAAATAATAAGAAGAAAGCATTTTTTTAATCACCCTGAACTTCAAAAATGTCACAACAACAGAGATGATGAATTCTGGATTTTCTGGGAGGAAATGTGGGAAAATACTCTGATATAATTTCTTTGTAGTGCTGGTAGCATTAACACAGCCTCTTAATGACCTGCCAAACCTGAGAGCAGCAGTGTCAGTGTGATTAAAGCTTAAAAACAGCTACAGCGATGTGTCAAAAAATGATCTTTGAGACAAAATTGGGACACAGATGGAAAGATTTCTGTATGTTTTCACTAATATATTGTTTTACAGACAAGTCAGACTTTCTGCAACTTGAAGAAAACAGTGAATGTGCAGCGTTTGCTCATCCTCCTCTGCTCAGTTCTGCTCGAGTGTCTATCATAACAGCCTGTACTGACAGTATAGACACGGGTCAGATAGTTCACCTTCTCCAAGCCGTCCTCCTTCAGGCTGATGACGTCCAAATCAAATTCTTTCCGCAGGCCGTCCGTCTTGTTTATAATTATTTGTCCCGTCAAGCCGTTCCATTGTGCCTGTGGCGGCGAGGGGGCAGAAACACACAAGCAACAAATCTCTCAGTTTTTATTGTCATATACTTGAATGCAAAACCAAGCAGAGGCCTGGAAAAAATGAAAACAGTTCTTAAAAAATGAATAATTGATGAGTTCTCCATTAAGCAGAGCACACTGACAAAGGCTAACTGCATCTTAATGGATATTTTTGCATTGGCTGGATGCTCAATGGAAATATTAAGTGTCTCTGAGGCTGTAACGTAGTGGACGGTGATATAAATGGAGCAGGCAGGCATGGCCTTTGTCTGAGAGGAGAGCAGCGGGTGGGCAGCAGCGCTCAGAGATATTTGGAATCAGTTGATAATGAAGTGAGCTCAGCTGAATAACAGTCAGGTTAAATCTCTATTACACAGAGCTCAGGGAAATGAGTTCAGCATTTCAATTCTGCACTGATGGAGGAAGCTGAGGAGCCAGTTTCTTTATGGCATATCTACAAATCTGCAGACATCCAGGACAGAGTGTGATGACTTCAGATTTCTGCACGAAAGGATAAAGTGAAGACCATCAAACACAGTCTTCACAGATCAAACCTTCAACTGTGGGAACAAAAAGCTCATTGCTCCTCATTTACATTTTATCAGTGAAAATCTGGGTTACTATTGATAATCCATATGACCTGCTGTTCATGATTTAATCCATCTGAACAAACATAAGACAATCAGATGTGTTCAAGATGGAGCTCTGTGTGAATCTCATCACAACAAGGCTGATGTTGTGTGTAACAGAAATTAATAGAAAGGTAATAATGTAGCCAGCGCATCACATATGGAAAAAGGACGGTGTGTAAATGATCTGTCTAAACTCTAAACCGCCAAAAAGTACCGTATTTTCCGGACTATACGAGCTTCGTGGCGCCGATACATGAGAAACACCCGTGTTTAAGTTCAAAGCGTCAGAAAAAAGTAGCGGCTCGAAGCTTGTTGGCGTTTTACAAGCTAGCAAGCTCCGCGCCGCCGATATGTTCAGCCTCGTCACATCAGACCCGGTCAGAGTGGACCACATGAAACTGTTCGAATAAATTCAACAGCAGCTTATAGGCAGGTGCGCTCTATAGTCTGGAAAATACGGTATTTTCCTGCTACTCTAGTTATTTCAAAATGCTACTCTAAAATCTCCTTGGTTAGGAATAAAGATGCAGAACAACACCGAGCTACTTGCGTTTCATCACCTTGTTCTTTCAGCTTCTAGACACAAAGTTACATCAGTCAGTTTGTAAGTGAATCCAGCCGATTGGAGCTAAAGCAAATGTATCGTGAGCCATTAGCAACAAGCAATAAACCAAACAAGATTAACACAGAATTCAATCTGCTGTGGTCATCCTGAAGCATCAGATTTCAATTCAAAATAAAATTCACTTTGGAGAAACTGGATATTCGACGAGAGGAGCCACGTGCAAACATCAGATTAAACTCCATCTCATCAAACCCTCAGTTTGTAACATCATGTAACATCTAGAGAAGGTTGCAGCGTATCATTTAGCGATGCTCCTCTTTGATTAGACCGCTTCACACAGTCTTATTGCTCACATCTGTGAGACCCAGTCGACCCCTAAGTCCAGATTTATTCTTGTCATTAAGTCGCTTTTTAAATCCTCACCAATCAAAAGTGTCTCTGTGTGGAACATGTGTTGGAATCATTACTGTACATGTAGTCAGGACATAGATCTTCTGGGATTGGACGATCCAGATGATAGAAAGGATAAGACTGAGAATTAAATGCACCACTGCAGCCTCAGCATCACTGAACATCCATGAACATGCAAGAGGGGAAAACTCTCCTTTCCCTCAGTTGTGTACGACCAGTTCAACTTCTTCATCCAACTTCTCTGTTAAACTTCACTCTGTGTGTTATATATGTGACACTGAATTGTTCACCGCAGGCACATTTGTCATGTTCGTCCCACCCCCACTACAGCAGAGAGCAGGCTGAGCCACAGAGCAGCACCCTGGACTCACTGCCCTGCTCAAGGGCACTTCAGAGAACACCGCTGAGTTTTAACTGTTCATAACAATACTTTTCTTTTTTTAATTGTAAATGTATCCTGAGCTACTGTGAGCATCACCATCCAGGCAGACACTGGTTTGTATTAAATATCCCTTGTACATAGTTTTGGTTTGATGTGTCAGAGACAGATGATTATTGTGGTAATGCAAATGTAGACTTTTGAAATCCAACTGTCAAACTCACTGTAACAACAATAAGACAGAGGATAATAGAAAATCTACATAAATCATTGTAAAATAATTGCAACAAATTATAATTTCAAAAGTTGTCAAATTAAGTTTTGTCAGAATAAACAGTGAGCTCCAGTAGAAACACTGAGACAATGTTAAAGTTTTCAAGTAAGATGATGAGACTTGGATGAATCTCTACAGCATCAAGACACAATGATGAAAATAAAGATGCTGACTTTGTTTCACACTTTTCAACTGGATTTTAGTCTCATAAATACATGCATAGGTTGGTAGGTTGTAATATTGAGAGCTCATAATTAAACTTTGACAATGTATGAAACAGTTCTCAGTGTTTTTGTTTGACGGTCCTAAAGCCACTCCTGGGCCGCCATGATGATGACATCACATGGGCTCAGTGTTGCTCTTCAGTGCAGAACAGATGAAGCAGGAAGTGAGTGTGAAGGCAGTGAATACAGATTAGCTGCAGTGGTGACAACAGCAAGTAATTAACCAATCAGAAACAGCCATTTTTAACTCCAATTTTCTGATTGGTTGAAATATTTCTAATGGCAGCCTCCACCCTCTCAGTCTCTCTGTTTTCAGACAGTTCTCTGAATTGTAGGTTTCTGTCATAATTTATCTTCCAAGCTGCATTTTTCCTTTGACATCTTGTTTGATTCTGATTATTTTCACTCGTCTGCCTTTGACCTCCCATCAATGCTGTATCTTCACCCTCCAGCAGATGTTCCTCATTCATGTGATTTCCACCTGCCCACACACCTGCACCTCCTTCCCCTCACCAGCCAGTTCCCCTGATTGTCTATTGTGCGTTTGCTGAGTGTTTGCCCTGATGCATAACGGAGAAAATATCTGGTAATGGGATTAAAATACTGGCTGATGGTGTGATGCTGTGGATGACATGTGAGGAAAGTCCTGTGCAGAGATGACAACACCGCTGGAGAAGATAGAAGCAGAAGACTCGGTGCAGAGCGACGTGTTGCAGAAAATCTCATTTAAAACTCCAGTGTGTTTATGTGAAAAATACTGATCACAAGTCTAATTACGGACGATCTCTGCAGAGGCTGCAAAGCTAAGAAGCTCATTTGTTCACGCTCTGCTCTTTGGGCTATTTGGCTTTCCTGCTGTCTGTCAATACTCTGTCCCCACTTCACAACTGAAAACCTCATTGGTCAAAGAAACATCTAATTAGAGAGTGCAATAAAACAAGAGAGCCTATTAAATGCAAATTAATATATCTTGGCGGAGATGAGAGAGTCTGCTTCCACAATTAAACTGGGATAATTACTACGGGACAGACAGCGTGTTTTTCAAACTGTCAGTGTTTGCTGACTGTGTTTGCCTCTTTCTGTTTTTGTCTCATCTGCTCTTTGATCAATAATTCATGCAGAAATATTTCTTTCATTACAAGTAGTGAGAAGTACACTGGAGGATACTTGGACGGGCATCCTTCAAATTTAAAATCCAGACTGGATTTTTGTTTTTTTTAATCAAACATTATTTCAATTTCACTCTTAATTTTTATTATCTTAACCTGATTGCATTAAACATTCATACAAACAGCAGCACCTCTCCACGGACAGCTCTCATTAGTCAACCCACTAATCTAAGACACTTCCAACATGTGGCGTGTGACGTCAATCGCCGTCTCTAGAGGAAGGTTTCAATGTAACCATCACAGGTGCATTCTTCACTCGCCAGATTTTGATCTCGTAACTCCATTCTTCCTGCTATTGCACCGATGAAAACGCCATCGAGGCAGCAGGCTATGAAACAAGAGGATGGATGGATGGAGGAGGAGGAGTACCGGGTGTCACGTATTCATAAACCGAACTCACGTCTTTGAGCATGCTCATGAAGCGTGATCCAAAGCGCCAGGGTTTGTGTCGGTGGCACTGAAGGGAGCTGACAGTGATCTGGGAGGCTCGTTGTGAGGCGGCAGCCACCATGTAGACGGCGTCATACATCAGAGCCGCTTCGGTCTGAAAGAGAAACACCGGCATCATCATCCGTCACCAGGGAACACATATTACACGTCATGTACTGATCACATCAGGACTGTTGATGTACATGCACCACATCATGTGTTGTTGTTTCTTTCAAAGCAAAACCAAAAATACAGCAGCAGCAGCTCGACCGACTCCGTGGAGAGCAATCAGACAAGCAATCAGCCCCAGTGAGCACATCTCATTCAGAGCAGCTTTCTGATTGTACACAATCACAGAGCAACATGGTGGATGCAATGAGATCCAAATAAATCTGTGTAAAACGGGATGTGAGTCCGTACATGTATTTATAAAGTCTGGATTTTTGAGCTGATGTTCAAGTGCAGTTTGGGCCCAAAGTTAAACAGGAATAATACCCAGAATAAACCATTCAGGTTCCTGGGCTGATGACAGAATCTTTTCATTGGCTGATGCTTGTGTTTTCTTTTAGCTTGACATAGAATTAATGGGCTTGTAGCGACCTGCTGTCAGCGTGTAAACAGCCAACATAAAATTCAATCAGAGAGGACACGCCATACTTATCATACTTATTACACTGTCCATCCAGGAAGAAAGTGGGGATAGTTTTCTGTATCAAATCAAAGCTCCAGGCCTCAGTGTGTTGTTCACTGGTGATACTGAGCAACATAAATAAATCTGACTGTGGCAGGAACTCACCGTTATCATCCCCTCCATCATCCCAGTCTCAGCTTTGGAGGGAGCCTGCAGCCGCTCCATGGCCCACCTCTCCACCACCGAGGCCACCTGAGGATTGTCTGTGTTGAGCAGCCTGAACCCCGTCATGTTGACCCCGCTGTAGCGGTACGGCTCCAGGTCGAGGGCGAACAGGTCCTGCAGAGTCACATCATCATCACAGCAGAGTTAATGTGATTCAGAAAAAAAAAAAGATTTAAATGAAGATGTGACTTACACAGCAAGGGTAAAGGGACACTTGATTAAAAGAGTGAAAAACAATATGCGGCGTGATACTGTGGAATTACGCCAAGGGCACAGAAAACATCTTATTATAAAACAAAGCACAGATGTTTGAGCTCATCTGCATAATCTTTGCTTAACAGAATTTCTCGGTGAACACATATTTTAATTTGCGTCGGATAAAAGCAACAAACTTAATTATGGCAACAGGACAGTGTGGAGTTACGTGGCAGGTCATCGATGCAGAGTCAAAGGTCATGAAGTGAAACATGTTCACTTTGGAAAGATGATTTTCATACCAGTGTGGTGAAGAAGAAGTGGTAATATTCAGTCATCATTCCCATGGACAAGATCTAAACACAGAGAGAGAGAGAGAGAGTGTCAGAGTTTTGCTTCAGCCAGAATAAATAATCTTCTCTTCCCTCTAAGACCAACCAACCATATCTACAAGGCAAATTAGGCTTTCCATCCATTTTGTGAATTGTCTCATTTTGTATTGTTTGCATGGTTTGCATTAACAAGTATCCCAGTGAGTATATGTCACAATTTGCTCATGTTAGCGCAGTGTCTCCAGTTAATCTGCTGCTGGTTCTAAATGTGTATGTCTGGCTCAGAAATAGGCTCTGCTTGGATTTGGAAATGAACATAGGATTTCTGAAGGGGATAGAATTTGACTAATCTTGCACGTAGTGAATATTAAACCAAAGGCAGAAAAGCCAAAATTACACTGTCACTTCTCCATTCAAAAATCTAAATTGGATTTCTGACAGAACATTGCGTTTTAGGTGTCAAGTTATGAATGAAACCTCAGAAAGTGTCCGGCACAGTGTTATTCACCTGCTTGAGGACGTCAGCTGATGTTTGGTAGGAGCAGTCGAAGATGACATAAAACTCCTTCCCCTTCTTCATCTCCTTCAGGAGGGGACGAGCATCTTTACTCCCTGTGGGCAGCTGGCGGATCTTGATCTTGATGCTGTATCTTGATGGAGCTTTGATCAACTCTTGCAAACGAATCAGTCCTTAAAATTAAAGACAAGAAACCATTAATTACCTCAACAAAAGCCTTCCCTCTGGAGGCTTTGAACTACGTCCTGTGCCAAAAGAAAAGAGTATAATTAGTTGTAGTTTTGGTAAACACACAAAAAAATGTTGGGTTGCTTTAACCCAGAACTGGATCAATATTAGACTGAGTATACTGGGTTAATTTAACCAGGAAGATGAGCTGTTTCTACCCTGCACTGGGTTCAAATAATATATAATGTTATAAAAACATAATAAAATACTGATTAAAAAAACATAAAATGTTGAGTAAAAATG
>OOFC01039758.1:0-12208 GCA_900323345.1 Pseudochromis fuscus
CAGCAGTAACAGCAGCAGCAGCAACAGTAACAGCAGTAACAGCAGCAGCAGCAGTAACAGCAGCAGCAGCAGCAGTAACAGCAGCAGCAGCAGCAGCAGGAACAACAGCAGCAACAGCAGCAGCAGCAGCAGCAACAGTAACAACAGCAGCAACAGTAACAGCAGCAGCAGTAGCAGTAACAGCAGCAGCAGCAGTAACAGCAGCGGCAGTAACAACAGCAGCAGCAGCAGCAGTAACAGCAGCAGTAACAGCAGCAGCAGCAGTAACAGCAGCAGCAGTAACAGTAACAGCAGCAGCAGCAGTAACAGCAGCAGTAACAGCAGCAGCAGCAGCAGCAGCAGCAGCAGCAGCAGCAGCAGCAGCAGCAACAGCAGCAGTAACAACAGCAGCAGCAGCAGCAGCAACAGCAGCAGTAACAACAGCAGCAGCAGCAGCAGGAGCAGCAGCAGTAACAGCAGCAGTAACAACAGCAGCAGCAGCAGCAGTAACAGCAGCAGTAACAACAGCAGCAGCAGCAGCAGTAACAGCAGCAGTAACAGCAGCAGCAGCAGCAGCAGCAGCAGTAACAGCAGCAGCAGTCGCCGGTGTGGAAACAACACAGATTACAGGCCGACACCTTCCAGTGGAAAGAATGTTAAACTGTTAAACAAGCACACACACCAACACACAGCAGCAGAGGTGGTGCCGGGAGGACGGACGCGTGTTGTTGTGTTGTTAACGTGACTCCACACACACAGACACACACGATCACCAAATACCAGAGTCCCAGCAGCTGGGAGGAGCTCTGTGCTGACATCCTCCCCTGATCACTCAGAAGATGTGTAAGCAGCAGCTCCTCATCTGTGTTTAGATGTTGACTCAGCCTCCACCTTGTCAGCCACACACACACACACACACACACAGACACACACACACTTGGCAGAATACTAGTGGCAGCCTTTCAAACAGCTCTCCACAGGTACTATGCTACAAATTGCCTTCGATTCAGCTGCTGCATCAGCTGCTTTTGACAGCTGCGAGGCGGATAATTGGTTCAACTGTGAAGAAATAAAGAATGAACACAAGCAGCCGTACTTTAGCCTTGTGGCCCATACAAGTGGCCTGCTTCACTGCTGATCACTGTGTATTGATAAAAGAGGGTTAAAGCTCCAAGCAGAAGGATTTTAAATTAAAGATGAAGCTGCATCAAGTTCAGAGAGTAAATCTGGATTTTACACTTTTCTCACAAACAGAAAAACTGTTGGAGATGCATCAGAAAAACTTCCTCTTGTCTCCATGAACCAATAAACAGAGAAATAACTTTGTCTGAATAATTTGATACAATTCTGATACTTTGTATGTTTTCTTGCATCAGGATGAAAAGAGGTGGAAACAGCTGAGTCCTGGTGGGATGAAGGGAACAAAATCACTCACTTGTTATATCTCCAACACTCACACACACATGACGTCCATGTTTACACAGCAGTGTTGTTCCTCCTGCATGTGGCTGGTGCATTGCAGTGAAATAAACCAGAGTCGAACCACTGGCAGGACAATGTATTGCATCAGCAACATGCTCGCACCCATGCATCAGAGTCCTGCAGCCAACAGGACACACACAGAAACACATGAGTGTGTGGTGTGAGGTCAGAAGCTGCTTTACAGTCACTGCAGAGCCCACCCACACTCACTGTTCACACTGGACAACAGCAGGAAGGTTTCAGAGTTCACCATGTGAACACTGAGCCAGTCTCTCTGTCCATCAGCGCTGTGATGGAGGCGGCCATGTCTCCCCCGAGCTGCTGAATGTAAATCAGCTGCACGGCTCTGCCTCCACCATCCTGCACAACCCAGCAGTCATCACAACCTATGGATCAATGTTTTGGAAAGTGAGTCCTAAAATGAAATCAGATTATTGATCACCCCATCCCACTACAGGAAGTCATCCAGGACTTTTTAGCTGATTACAGAGAAACTGAAGTGAGGCTGGGTTTGGTGATTTAAACATAATGTGGTTGCGTGACCCCCTCACCCCCCCTCAGTGCAGCCCTCACAGGTAAACAGGTAAGGTGGAGATGCTCATTAATTATTTTTCCTCCGGGAGAAGCAGCGACATCAAAGAACACAAACCAACCTTAACTGTGTCCTAATGGGCCTGACGGAGGGAGCAGGAGGTCGGCAGCGCTGGCGTCCGACCAGCCTCACAGGGATGCAGGAGGGGACACAGCAGCACAGGGATGCAGGAGGGGACACAGCCTCACAGGGATGCAGGAGGGGACACAGCAGCACAGGGATGCAGGAGGGGACACAGCAGCACAGGGATGCAGGAGGGGACACAGCAGCACAGGGATGCAGGAGGGGACACAGCCGCACAGGGATGCAGGAGGGGACACAGCAGCACAGGGATGCAGGAGGGGACACAGCAGCACAGGGATGCAGGAGGGGACACAGCAGCACAGGGATGCAGGAGGGGACACAGCAGCACAGGGATGCAGGAGGGGACACAGCAGCACAGGGATGCAGGAGGGGACACAGCAGGACAGGGATGCAGGAGGGGACACAGCAGCACAGGCAGAATGCAGCTGATTTTCAGTGCAAGTTGCAAACTGTCTGCGGCCGTTGCTTGAGATTTATCGGTGAGTCTGGATGCAAATCATCCCTGTGTAGACATTAATCTAGCAGGGGTATTTCATTAGAGGGGCTTTGCTGGAGAGAGGGAGTCCATGTGCTCGTAAATTTGGTTTGGCACACTGATTGTTCAGCACATCGTGGTAAATGAGTGGACGCCGGCAGCCACAAGGAGCAGCTTTCTCCATTATGCTATTATTTCCTGCCGAGGGTCCCGAAACACATGCTAAAGCTGTTACAGTGGCTCGGGGTGAACTATTTATGAACTTGCCAATCTCCAGTCTCCAGACTCCATCCAGGGGACCCAGAGAGGGCAGCTGAGGTTTTCTTAGGCAGCAAATTACAGAGAAGAAGCCAAGACACGGTCACAATAACCAATAAAGGAGGCAATATAAAACCACCAGTGACTTTCACAGGATCACAGCACAGGCCAGAATCAACAACTGAAAAGCACCTTTATCAAACACTAGAGGATCTACTGATGAACTCCTCTGGTTTGGTTCCAGACTCATCACAGATGTACCCTGCTCATTAGTGCTTTAATTAAACAAATCAAATACACTGAAGACTCAGCACGAGTCCAGAAAACTGGAATCAGAGACACCGCGAGACAACAGCATGTTACTGTTCAGTGAGTGGATTTAAACCATGTTTTAATTGAATTATACTGGATTATTTATTTATTTATTTATTAGTTAATCAGGCAGGACATCAGATTTTTACCCTGATTTCTTCATCGTCCAAGTTTTTCTACATGAATTTTCTGTATAAAACTGAAATCTTATCATTTTCTTATTAATTATGAATGAACCACACTTATCACTTATTTATTCACATTCTGTAAAGATGCAGCTGAAAACAAAACAGCAGCTGAACGCACATAAGTGCAGGAAAATATAGAATCTGTTCAGAATACAACTAAATCAATATTTCTCTAACATTCATCTTTCATCACAAACTCTTATTTACATAATTCTGCAGCTGCTTCAACTTGTCAAACACATTCAACTGCAGGGCCTGAGCATCAAAGCAATTACACTTTAGCAGCAGCTAAATGTGTGCCATGAATGTAATCCAGTCAACAATACAGGGGTGTGGTGAAGGCACCGGCAGGACCCAGACCACATCCAGCTGAGGTCCGAACATCTCAGGACGTCTGCTGCTCATTAAGTCCCAGTCTGCCACCATCTCGCACGTTACTGCTTAATAATTGATCACTCACTATTACTTATACTTGGATTCAGACTGAATTTAAATTACTGCCTGGAAAAAAAATTTCTACAAACACTCAGATCGAACATCAGCTGCAGGTTTTCTCCACACGATGAAGATCCGACCAAACCGAGAGCTTCCTGTGTGAAAACCTGAACGTCTGAGTGGAAAAGTAAAAACAAGGCTCCACAGAGAAATGACAGATCAGCTGTTTGTCACCTCCAGCTGAAGACGTTATCTCTCCCACCATCACATCCCCAACACTGTTTACACTCAGTTGGCGATCGGGGCCCGGGACAGAGTCAGAATCTAAATGTGGGCTGGCAGATGCATTCAGCAGCTCCCAGATAAGAAATGAAAGCCCTGCCAGACACTTTCCCACCTGATCCCCGGGGACGGCTTCAGACCCTGCTGGATCCCCTCTGAACAGCCTCCAGCCTCTTCATCACCAGGCAACACACACATCCATCACCACCACGGTTACATCTGACTGAAAGTTTCATCTGCATCATTCTCACTGACGAGTCACATCAGCAGCTAAAAGTCTGCAGCTGCATTTAAGTCACTTTCAACGTAACTACTCCTGAAAGATCATTTATCACTGATGTCTGTAAAGAAAACTCACATTACCTGTCATTTACCTCCTCTGTGAGCACACGCCATACAAGCAGCTGTTAAAAACAAACACCATTAGAAAGAAAGAACGTGGTCAGCATAAACACTGCAGCTAAAGGGCTGACGAGGCAGCAGCCCAGGAGCCATGGACAGGAGAAACTTGATATGTATGTGACTGTTCGCCCTGCACACACAGATCAGCTAATTCTGCTCCAGCAGCTCTTTAGGGCTAAGTTACAACCACCCAGGAGGACGCAGCAGGCTCTGATTCCTATACACTGCTGCTGTGCATCCTGAGAAGTGGACTGACGATGTGGCCCAGGAGCCGGTTCTGCAGAATCCACACACAAATCTGTTGACTTGGCACCACAGGCTCCACTATCAGTGGCACATCACGTTTCCTGCTCTGTGCTCGGTGTCTAAACGAGGACAAAGAGGAAAGAAATGTACAAACAACATACAGGGAAAAAGCCTCCTTTTTATAGCCCAGCTCAAAATAGCAGCACACAAACTAATGGATCATTCAGTGCAACTTTCTTATATCACATCAGTCGTGTTGCAGTCGCTGTTTTTCACCATGTGTGTGTTTTCTTTGCAGCATGACTCCCTCACAGATGAGACTGTGAGCCGGCACCAGCAGAACAGCTCGCCACCATCCGCGCACAGCACCAACAAACACAACACATGGGATCCAAGATGATTATCTAAAACAAATATGTCCTGCTGCTCTGCATGCATGCACTCGCTGCCAGGTGAAAAACAGGAACTAAATTAGGATGGAAAAAACCCGTCCTGTGCCGTGCACTGAGAGGAACAATGCAGCAGCACTGCATGCTGCACGACTACCTGCATGCAGAGACAAGCGTGGAGGAGTAATGGACTTAATCTAGTGAAAACAAACAAGCACAAGACTCCAAGAGCAGCATAATGTGACCTTATAAGATCCTCTCCCCCACCCAGGTTTTTTTCCAGCTAATAAAAAGTTTAACACTCAGCATGAGCTCAGCAGTTACCATTTTTGTCCCACAGCAACATGCTGTGTGTACAAAGCTGCTGTTTGCTAAATTACACCATGTCAAATCTCATATGCACATGTCTCGGTGCAGGAATATGGGAGTGAGCCACATGTCTCTTCAGTTATGCATAGATTTCTACAGAGGTGGTGATCCACACAAAAAATATGAAGATTTATTCCTGCAGAGTGGAGTGGATGGAGTGATTTAACATCTCATTTCAGAAATCAATCCCTCCTATAGTGTCAGGAATATATAAGAATATATATATTCATGTTTTCTGTCTCTCACAGGGTTTGATGGAAAGAATGAAACTACAAATACAGAAACATTAACAGCATAAAGACTTCTTCCTACACCTCAGTTTGTTTGGATATGAAAGGTGCTAATCAGAGAGATGTGATCACCTCGGAGCAGAGCTGCTGTTTCTCATCACTTCTCCAGCTTCATATTCAGACCTGAAACCTGACGCTCCACTTTGATCATGCACAACCTCTAACTCTGGGCAGGGCAGTGACGAGGTGTGTTTCCCAAACTGTCAGTCTGTGTGTGAAGCTGCCCTCTCACACTGAGGCTGGTGTGGCTGAAGCCTTCACCTGCTCCTGACACTGGGAGCCGCTCACTTCCTGATGACTGAGCTGGAATGACAACGACCACAGGAGAAGGAAGAGGACATCCTTCATACCACAGAGAGAGCTTTGTCTACATCTGTGCAACAAGGCAAAACAAAAACTCAGCACGCTCATATCTCTGGAGGCCGGACGCTGTGTCTCCAAGAAACATGCATGAGATTCATATGCAGGATATGAACCTGCAGTGTGTCTGTATAAACATCCTGATCTGTCTGTAGGAGGGGCCTGTGTTCAGACATGTGACTGGACTGTTTTCAGTTTGTCCTGCGGTGAGAGAGACGGTCTGCATGTCCTTCAACACGCCCTGTGGACATGCTGTGTGTCTCTGTCCAGAATGTGCTGCAGATAACTCAGAGCTGTTCGTTATCAGCCAGGATTCGCTCTGACTGACGTCCGACCGCAGCAGCAGAGTCTGAGCTCAGCACTTCACACACATCCCAGCAGCTGGACTGAGGAGTGAGACTCAGCAGCAGGAGCTTGGAAAGTTGGTAATCTCGTCATAACTCACAGAAGTACAAATGAGTTTTTAGATGAATAATTCAGACCATTAAACATCAGTGGGATGAAGGATGCAGCCTGTGAGCAGCTCTGGGAGGCCTGTGCATGAAGGGGGTGGTATCTGCAACCATGTTGGTATTAGCATGCTACCATTTCCTAACCAGCAGTGAAGTACAACTGCAGCTGAGTTCAGATACATGCTCAGATGTCTCAGTGTGGATACCAGCAGCAGACCAAATAAGTGAGTGACCCTGGAGCCACGTCAGCCTGGATCCAAGGAACAAACAGAGGTTATCACAGATTAGCAGCGCTCACAGAGATGTCCACTCATGTCTCTCAGGCGTCCAGCAGCTGCCTCTGGAGGCTCGCAGGGAGAGGACAGATTAGGAGCAGACTCCCACTGTGGGACTTCCTGGGACCCCCTCAGGAAAACCAGGAGCTACTAAGGAAAAGACACAGGAGCTGATCTGCTGCACTGTGCTCCTGACCTTGGTAAGTGGGCAGGAAAAATGGAGAGAGGGTTTAATTTCTGAGTACACACTATTTAAATCTCATTTTCCCTGTGCTATAAAATGACCTTTGCATATCTGAGAATCAGTCTTGCTTAAGGCCACAGCATTCTTTGAATTGCTCGATGTACTTAAATGACATCTTAAATCCTGTATCCTCCATAGAGCACACTTTACTTTATTAACAGCTGTCATATTTCATCAGGTTCAGTGGGGCAGTCACAGCCTCCTCTGTAACCTCTGTGCCAGTCTCCCAGAGCGGCTGAAACACTGTGACCGCACACAGAGCGATGGCGACAGACTTTTTCCAGAATAATCAGGACGAATCCTCCGTGACGCCACAGTGTGATTTATAAATGGGGCGTGTTAGAGGTCAGTGTTACAACGTCCTAATCTCCGGAGTCTGCTTTTATCAACCAGCAAAGACACACAGTCCATGAGTCATCAGTATTGATTTGCTGCCACGGGTTCTCGTGACACTAACACGCCCCTGGAGACAAAGGTCAAGCACGACCACATAATCCTACAGACTGTCCAGACCCTGGTTCAAGCATGCTACAGCCAACAGAGGGTGAACTTCAGCACTGGTGCAGGGAGGTGATCCTGACCGCCTCTCTATGACCACTACCAGATGCTGTGCTGCCTCTGCCCTGCCTCCTCAGGCCTCCACCACTGCCTGCACACATGGTCAGGCCTATCATGTAATTGCATAATGGATTCATCAAGTGTGTGTGTCTCATCTGTTCCCAGGAGTTGTAAGTTGTTGCATTTCACACATGACACCCTCTGCACACATCAGGAGGTGCTGGAGGGATGACACAGGAGGAAGAACCTGGCTGGTGTCATTTACAGCACAGACCTGCTCGGACATGTCAGCCCTGACCACCGACTGGGAGCTGAAATGAAACAACTGCACTGTAACTTTAAATAAACCACAATAACACAGTGATGGTGGTTGCTATGGTTAGTTTTCCCCTTATATATCCCACTGATGGTCAGAGCGCTCTATCCAACAATAGCCATTTTGTGTTATTGCAAATAATTCAGTCACGATCATTACCCATCAGCGCGAGGACAGAGTGAGTGTGTGGCGTCTGATGGAGCAATGATGACTTTAATCAAGTGCAATTTTCAACTTCACCAAAGGCTAATCCAGTGAAACAGAGATGATTTAAGTTGGATACGAGCCGCTGTGAGGTGTCTCTTACTTCTCCTGTGTGACATGCTCCTTGATGGCTCCCAGGGTGATCAGGCTGTTGGTGCCCTGCAGCAGCCTGCAGGTTGCCAGGTGCCGCTGGTACTGCTCCTTCAGACACACGTTCTCCGCGCACAAGTCGGACACTTGCTGCTCCAGCTCCTCGATCCTTCCCCTCTGCCTCTCCAGCAACTCCTGCTGGGTGTCGATGATCTTGTTCAGCTCCTTCAGATATTCCGCAGCCCTGGTTGGGTTCTCGGTCGGGCTTTCCATGTCGCCCCGAGTTGCCTTTTAAATATCTCCCCTGCGCGATGCTTCCCTGTCGTACCGCAGATGGTTCCGTGTGGTCCAGGCTCTGCTCTTTTCTCTCTTTTTTATCTTTAGACGCAACAATTCAGGAGGTTGCGCCTTTTACGCCTCGTCATTGTTTTAAGTCGGTGTGGGAGATAAATCCGAATCAGAAATACTCCAGAAAACGCGCGTTTCCAAGTCCCGCTGCACAAAAACTAGACGCTGCGCTCACGTAGCACAGACATGAAAACCCATCAATCAGCCCAGTGTGACAGAGATAATCGTGAGGACGGCGGCGGGTTGTGTTGGGTCTGGTTGTTCCCCCTGTTGGCAGCGCGCTGTGGCTTTTTCTGTTAAGTACCTTTCGCTCCACGCTGTTCCCGTGACTTTTCGTAAACAGACGCCGCTGCCGAGGAGGCGGGGTTTTCAAGTTTTATGAATCTGCAGGTCGCATATGGCGGTGATGACTTTGCAGCTATCGCAGGGAGATAGATGCATTTAGAGTTTTTATTATTTCACTGTGTGATACTGATCCGTGTTGTGTGATCTGCAGAAATATTCATGTGAACTGAGATGCATGGTGTACTGTCAGCAGCAGCATGTGGATGGATGTGATTTGCTGTAACTTAGTTTAATGCTGTAGCTGAGTGTGGCGGTGCTGCGTCCTCCCTGCACAGTTGTTTACTATGCTGTGTGTGTTGCTGGATCCCCTGTCGTCAAGTGATCACCACAGATAGGAGCAGCCTGTTTCTTTATTTTATTTCTTTTTCAATCAAAAATGACTCAACTGTTTTAGCACATCTGCATGTGTGGCAGGGAGGAGGCTGCAGATCTGCATCCCAGCAAACTGCAGCACTGCTCTGTGATGGAAACAGGAGGATGCTTCATTTTCATGGGTCATTTCAGTCTGTGCACATGGAGCTTTGGGGGATATTGGATTGAGTTCGATACCTGATATTAAAGTGTGTGTAGGATTACTGACACCTGAGAAGTTCCCAGCTACAACCTGCAGGACGATGAAAACCAATCCAGCATTTAAAACTATTCCTGCAGGATGTGGTTTTACAGACATCTGTGCAGGAACGGAGGCAAATCAATGACTGAGACTGAGCAATAACAGCTTTTCTGCTTGTGACCACTCCCCCGCTGCTGCTTTTATCATCACAGCAACATGCATCCTTACAGTAGCTGTCAGAAAACTGCTTTCATGACGCAACATCTTCATCTGGTTTGGATCAGTTTCCAAATCTGAGCTGAGATGCTGCTGTGGATGCAGTGAGCAGAGATGATGAGGCTGTGTCCGTCACCTTCAGGCCACACACCTGGAGGCTGAGATGATCTGAGAGGTGGTGGGAAGCAGTTTAAGGTCCAGGAGCACAGATGGAGCACATTGATCCACATGGCAGGAGCCTGAGGAGGCCTGCAAGAGACCGGACGAGCCACCCAGTCCACAGCTAACAGCAACCAAATGCTACAGCATCACATGGCCTCATTTCTTCACTTCACATGTTTGTTTTTCATGACACACACCAGCATCAGGTGAACATGTCTGATGTGTGTCGTCACCACAACAAAACCTCCATCACACAATCCATCAGCTGCAAGTTTGAGTTTAAATCTAGATTATAGATGAATTAAAGTATCTTCAAGTGACTCATTCAACCCTGTGCAGCTAAACTGATGCTGTTCAACTGACTCCATGTTTGAACCCAAAACATGTTGCATTGTGTTTGGTTTCTGTGTCAATTCATCTCAATAAGATGATGTTTTTACCCTGCATTGGATAAAAACTGTAAAATAATGTGTTTAAACTCCAAAATAATGGGTAAAACCAGTTTAATTAACCCGTATGTAGTTGGTGTGTCGCCAGGTATGAACCCAGGTCTGGGTAAAAACAACACAACATTGTTTATTGTGAGAAAAACAAGCCAAACAGGAATGAGATCATATCCTGTAAACCTTCACCCACATCTGATCCAACCACACAGCTTCACCAGTCACACCTTCAACTTCCACACACTGCTGGGAGTTGTGGGAGTTCTGGGAGGAGTTCTGGGAGTGGTGGGACTCCAGAGTTGTGGATGAGAAATGCCAGGAACCACAGGACATTAACCACTTCAAAACATACGGCGTGTCATTATATTATGCTCCTGGGCTGGCTGCTTTCTCCCCTTGGCTGACCGGTGGTGTGCCGGTGCCAGTGCGGATGCCAGCCAGTGAAATCAATCACACAGTCGCACTGAAACAAACCCTCTCAGAAGCACTCTGAGTTCAGCTCTGCACAACACTCGCCAGCTGTGATGGAAAAAAAGGGGCCCAATAATTTAACAAGCAGAGTGGAAAACTTCCCCGAGAATGTCAAACAGTCTCTGCTGAGCCCACAACCATCTCATCTAGATGTGCATTTGTGTGATGGAGATCTGAAGTGGCACACGAGAGGGAGCGTTGTCGGCAACAGAGTAATATACTCGGTGTTGGGATATTTCATGAAATACATAATTAAAGTCATAAATACCAAAATCAAATAGGTTAGGGACACTCCGAGGTGCAGCTGCAAACAGTAATAATATAGAAGGAGCCTGATTAGCTTTGCATTGACATTCGTGGGTTTTTTTTATGACTACTGCAACGTAAAGTTCAGCTCTGCTCTGGTTATTGTGCTACAGCTTGGTAGAGAAAACACATAAACTAACGAGCAGTGTACTGAGCACATCTAATACCGCTACAGTGTGTGTTATAGATGACCTGATGGGGGAGTTTGAGAGGATGTAAGGTCTGTATCCTGATGTATTTCCAGCAAAAAGGATCAGATGGGATATGTGGGCGGGACAAAATGTTTGATTGGACGACTGAAACACAACAAACCCCAGAGCTAGACTGCTGACGTCACTAGATAACCTACATGCTGTGTACCCAGATAATGTTAGTACTAACTAATGATACTGTTCCAACAAACTACTGATTACCGTACTGTCTGGACTATTGAGCACCTGTCTATAAGCCGCTATTGAATGTATTCGAACAGTTTCATGTGGTCCACTCTGACCGGGTCTGATGTGATGTAATGTATCAGCGGCACGGAGCTTGCTAGCTTGTAAAAAGCTAACGAGCTTCGTGCCGCCGATACTGAGCCACACCGGTGTTTATAGCCTGACCAATCAGATCCTCCTACATTCTGTTCAAATGCAGAAAAGTCTGACACCGGAGACACAGTCAGTCCCTTCATGAGCAAACTTTGGGACGGACCAATCACATCCCCTGTTGTTGAGGCGTCATACTGAGAAGCTGGAACAAGCTTCTCCCAAATCAAAACATTGAAAATGTCGGACATGGCTGCCGTACGAGTGTTTACTCCTGCTCTAGCTTTGGTTTTGCAAAAACGGGAAGGTCGTTTGCCATAGCTCCACTCGTTTGTTTTCGTGGTGCGGCTACACACGCTACACCATTTGACAGAATACGCTAACGTCATATCCGGTGTAGCGTCTCACACTTTGTGCGTCACATTCGACTTCTGTGATTGGTTCCCTCTCAGCTTGCTAAGCCCGCCCTCGAAATGAGAGACAGTGGTGCAGCTCCAGGCCCTCACGTGTTGGGCCTGGTTGATCAGGTAACGGTGTTTAAGCTGCAGGGTTCAA
>OOFC01039765.1:0-12231 GCA_900323345.1 Pseudochromis fuscus
ACACACCCACATACATGTACACACACACACACACACACACACACACACACACACACACACATATAAAAAGCAGCCCATGTTGGCAGTGATTGGTCAGCCTGCACGACTGCTGGATGGGATCTCGATACCTGCAGAGATAATAGATTCGGAGAGGTCACACTCTCATGCACACACACACACACACACACATACACACCACCCTCAGATGCCCAGTCGCAGCAGTTCTCACACTCTTAATATGGTGGAGCTGTCATCACTGCGCCAAGAGAGGGAGCGAATCGGTCGGAGGATATGAATTCAGTTGGAGCCGAGCGAGCGGCGAAAGACAAATAGGAATCCTGGCTCTGAATTGAATTGTAGCAGCGAGCGAGCAGAGATTGTGTCCTGTGTAATTTCAGACTATAATGTCCTGGTACACAGTGTCCTGCACCCCCCCTCAGGCCTGCAACCATTTCTCCTCATTTCTCCTCATTTCAAAACACAAAGAGCACCAACTCTTCCCGTCTCTCCAGTTTTTTCCTCGTTTACATTTTCCACACCTTCCTCCTCCATCCTCCTCCTCCTGCACAGTTCTGTATGTCACTGAACTTCTGGTTGTTTTCCTCAGCGCTGTAGTTTTGTCTAACTGTCTGTGTCAGTGCTTGCAGTTAGTGGGTCACTCAGGAGGAGGAGGATCAGCTCAGGCTTTAGCTGCAGGAGGATTGTATCAACAACTTATTGTTTCCAGAAATGACTTAACGAAAAACAGATGAACTTGGTCCAGAGGTTGCCATGCTTGTCACAAATCTATTACTACTACTTGTGTTTTTTTCGATATGTTAGAAAATGAAATGTGAAGCTGTCGCAGGGACGCAGCGACTCATGATAAAGATCTGGTTTGACCTTTTCATTAAACAGTTTTTCACATTTAAGAGCAGATCTGTGGAGTTTATTCATAAAATTCAGATGAAAGAAGAAGAAGATCAGTAACAAATAAAAATCCTTTTCTCTCTTTGAGAAACAATTTCTCCTTGTATATATTTTTCTGCTGAGAACATAGTTTATACAGATACAAACTCACATAACTCTTGATCCTAGACTGTAAATACAAGATGGATGTAGCTGATGGACATTAAACATTGGCTCCTAATGACTTCAATTCACAAATTTTATCTCCTGAAACACTCAATAATCAATATTGTTTTCCCACAAGTCAGTCTGATGTCATCACCTGAAGTCAGCTCCTCCTCTCAGTGATGTGTCTGAAACTCACTTCATCATTAAGGAGAAATCAGACTTTAAAAAGATGAAGATTTAGGGGCGGGGTTAGTTTGATCGCCTCCTCACGCCTCCCCTCATATCCATATATGGTCACTTCTGGCTCCACAAACCCAACATGGCGTCGTTCAGATACAAACTCCTTGCTTCCAATGCCGAACCACCAGTGATGTCACAGTGTCCACCTCACATGTACAGTCCAGGCTTTGCTTTCTTACACGTGGATGTTTCTAAGTTGTGTCATTATCCTGGTGTAAGCATCATCAGCCAATCACAGGCCACAAAACCACTGCGTTCAGACATGCACACACGGGCAGGAGGAGTTTCTAAAGTTCAAACCGAGCATGGAAATGGGGAATAAAGGTGATTTAAGTGGCTGTGAAAGCGGCAGATGGGCTTGTTTGAGTGTTGCAGAAACAGCTGAGCTTCTGGGATTTTCAGACTCGAGTGTTTGCAGACGATGGTGGGAAACGGGGAAGAAATGATCTGCTGAGTGGTGGGAGCACAGGGCAGTAACGGTGGTGATGGAGGTCAGAGAGGAGCAGTCAGACTTTGTGAAGCTGGATGCAGATGTGCTGCAGAGAGTGACTCTCCTCACTACAGTCGTACGATTAAAGTGTGGGAAACGTCGCCTGGGATTTGGCTTAACAACGTGAAAGCGTCCAGCACTGTGCTAACAATCCAGTACTGGTGTAATGGTGTGGGGGATATTTTCCTGGCACACTTTGATCCTCTTAACTGAGCATCACTCAAACACCACACCTGAGTGTTGTCGCCGACCATCCCTTCAGGTCCGCCTTGCACCGTCTTCTGGACTCTGATGGTCTCGGTCCAACAGGGAGTGAAGTGGAGATCAACACCGCGAAGGGGCAGCGACCATATGATGCAATGTTTCCAGCAGCAAAACAGCATCATCGACATCATCACCCTGTTGATGTGAAACAGCAGTGTCACGTCTGGTGATCTGAAGGCTTAACGTTGAGTTTGGGAAGACTCTGAGAATAATTATGGGAGTAATGAATCCACTTGTTGATGATACCTGTCCGCTAATTGTTTAAACACGGGGGCGCGGCTTCAGAGCGAGCGAGGCCTCTTCCCCGCTGAGTGTGAATCGCACGCCTTGTGTTTGAGTGTTATGACAACTGACTAAGTGTGTAATGAGGATCCATTGTGCGGCGGCAGCCCTGTAGGGATGAATGTGCCGTATTCACCAGGTTCACCTGCTTTATTAGCGATTAGCGGCTCTTCCAGCTCGACGGGAGTCCTGCCTGTGACTGCACGCTGGGTTTTACCTGCTAATGCTTCGACTTTTGTAAAAGTATTATTGAACAAGCCTGGAAAAGTATTTTTGATGGAATAATCTGTAGTTGACCGTCCATAAGAAGATGATTAGATGCTAACTTGATTAATCCTGAATCCTGGTGTCAAATTACAGCAACAACCCTGAAGTATAAAACATGGAGGAGAAGCTACAGAGTCTGATAATTGAAAATGCATTAAACATGACAGTGAATGTAATAAATGGTGTAATCACATGGGTTAAATGGTTTGGATGTGGATCAGCACCTGCAAGTCTGAGTCCATGGATCCTCCACGTTAAAGGATGAGGAGGGGGGAGAACGGACCCCAAGTGGAGGAGGTCATGTATCTGGAGGTGTTGGATGGAGGAGGGATCATGTGACAACAGGCTGATAGCAGCAGTGATGTGGTCACTGTACCGGTCTGTAGTGGTAAAGGGGGAGCTGAGCTGGAAGGTGATGGTCACCATTTGCCACCTATGGTCTTGAACTTTGGGTAATGACCAAAAATGTGAGATCGTGGGTAGAAGAATGGGTTTCCTCTGTTGGGTGATGGAGTTCAACCGTTCAGCTCGGAGCAGAGCCAGAGGAATCAGTTGAGGTGGTCCAGGCATCGACCAGTATTGGTGCATCTACACTGGTACCTACTCGCTTCGCTTCACCTCGGATCGCTCAGGATCAGCTCCCTCGGTTGCATTTACATTGCCGAGGATGGTCCCTCCTCTGTGTCGCTGGCCGCCAATCGTGACGTCATCTTTTATGCAATTCTTTGAATTTTCTCATCGGCGACTAATGACAGAAAGGTTTGCACCTCGTCCTGAGTCCATGGGGCAGGATTTCTAACAGATGCCATCTCTCTTCTTGTTGTTATTTCAAACATGTCTGCACGGTTTGACGAAGATTTAAAAATGCTACGTATTTGCAGGGACAGATTACGTGCCGCGCAGTGATGCCGCAACGACGCAATGTTTTGTGTCCCATTGAAATTAGTCCGAGTGAAAAACTGTGCTTTGAGGTGTTAAAATGAAACGATTCCTCGAGGCAGAGAAAATTCCTCAATCATTTTTTGTAATCGATTTACTCGAATTATTTGTATCGTTTCAGCCCTAGTTCAGTCTCTGCGCTTATGTTGACTGCCATCTCCAGCTGCTTGTCGTAAAAAGGATCGATATTTTCCAGCTTTATATTTATAGATATCAGTTCAAAGAAGTTCATATTAATCTTATAATATCAATTCATGCAGTGCCTCATTTCATCCTCTGTCTGAAACAGGCTGTTTTGATCACGCCACCCTCTCCCTTTTCAAGAACCTACTTTCTTCTGATTGGCGCATCATGAGACACCAAATGAATCTGAATCAGATCCAGAATCTCAAAGCAGACAGCACCAACGTTCACCACCAGAAAGATCCCAGCAGGACGTCTGTGTTTGGTAAATATTACCCCCATTAGCACCTGATTGTGGAGCATAACGTGCAACATAATCACAAGCCGGATGTCAAATGTTTTGAAAGTGTGTCCATAATAATCGGTGTGGGAAATGTTTGAAGACTGAAGTGGAAAATGCTTACTGATTGCATGATTGTACAGTATCTCCATGCACCGGTGGTTATTTAAATGCTGCAGTACGTGAAGCAAATGCAAGTCAAGAGAGGCAGATTGGAGACAGTGATCAATGTTATTCCTGAACAGCTACAGAAAAAACAAAACATTCATACGCCAGAGTTTCAGCCTCAGTTTTCATCAGTCTGAGCATTTTTCTCACAGAGATAACTGTAAAATCACTTTACCGTCATGTTTAGTGTGAACACCCAACATTGTAAAACTGCACTTAGAACAGAAAACAGAAAAACACAATAGGTCCTCTCTCTACAAACCATGGTTAACACATGTGATGTTGTACCTACCTTGCTAACCTAAAGTAATTATCTAATGTTAGTGGTATTACGGCGTATCCTCACCACATGCTGGTAAAGCCCACCGCTACTCAAAGAATTAAAAGTTACCCACAGAAGTAGTAAAGATCTGTAGCGGTCTATCTACTTTGGTCACAACCAATCACAGTAAGTCTTTTAGGAAATCTAGTCCTATTAACTACAAGTGTTTAAAACAATATAGCAGATAAGTTGGACCTCGCACTCAGTGGCTTTGCAGTTCTTCATGCTGTACTTTTAATGAGTCACCGTGATTTAAAAAAAAAAAAAAAGTGGTTTACAGCCACGTTTACAACACATTGTTGCCTGGAGCTAGACACTAATACGAGAAGACAAGAATAACATGCAAGTCTAATGTTTGCCATGTTAGTCATCGTAGTTTAATGTCTTCGCTAAGTATAGAAGACTGATGAGATTGGCAAGAGGAAAAAGAGAAATAAAGAGGACACTTAACCCTTTAATGCCAGGTTTTTGAGACATCTACATCATCAGTGTGATATTTTTGAGAGTTAATGAAAAAAATGAAAACTCTAAAAATGTATAACTTTAAAAATGTATTAAAAAAATTCTCTCTCCCTCTCTCTCAATCTATATCTGTCTATATGGGTTTTTTTTACTTTTACCTTTATTCCTTTTTTGTCAGAAGATTCAATAAACACTTTAAAAATGTATAATTTTCTGACAATTATTTGATGGTGCCGGCATTACAGGGCTAAGAAGACAAGGGATCATTATATGCTATACTTCATCCTTTGGAGGGCATGAGTGGAAGATTTTATGGATCCAATAGATGCCGAGCTGTTTCACACTAAATGTATCAATGCACCTGGGAGTCACATATAGAGGAAGTAAATGACAAGCTCAAATGCATCCACAAGATCATGACAGGCAGGTAAGAGTTTTAATCAGCATAAAACTTTCATGTGTACATCCTGGGTGAGTCTAGGTTGCTAACTGGTTGCTATCAAAAAATCACAAACAGCGCCTATGACGACACCATTAACAGCACTCACTGTTTTCACCTACTTGTCCTGTGAGATCGATCAGTGAAAAAAACTCCTCTTGAAAGAACAGTCTGACAGCACGCCGCTTGTTTTCCTTTTTATCAGGAGTTAGGCGAGAAGATCAATATCAATTTAATCTGTGTGTTGACTCCAGAAACAGGCCTCAGACATGTTAGCCTAGCTTAGCTGTAGGAGCAGTTAGCGGTGCTGTCTCGCTGGGACTAAATGGAGCTTCATGATGGGAAGTTTTTCACAAATAACACACTCCAGCTTTTTTTCTACTTTCCTTGCACTTCATTTGGCATTAAGTGTGTTAAACTTTTTGCAGACCTGTGCATTTATCTTATTTATCTTTCCCAAATCGTCTACCTCTCCGTAATGTGAGCGCCTGCAGTAAGTAACAATGGCAGAAAGCTGGAATGAAAAACATTTTCTCAGGCTCGTTGCAGACCGAGACCTACACATCATCACGCATATAAAGCTTGTCAGCGCAGTTCTCTCTCCAGCCTGCGATTGTTCTCAATAACCCCCGCTGCCCAGATGAATGATGGCAGGTACTGGATGAAAGCCAGCATCTGCTTCACTTCAGCTAAAAGGAGCGTTTTCATTCAGTACCATTCAATATCAGGCATCGCTGCACAAACCAAAGAGTGAAGAGTAACAGAGAGAAAGCTAAATGGTATAAGATGAAAGCGTCTGGTTACTCACGAATGATTAGCTCCTTCAAGTGTGACTGAGGCAATTTAGACTGAGGTGTTTGTCAATATGCTCTTCAAAAGCAGATAAAAACGGTAACTTCCTGTCGCCGTTTTTTTCAATTATTTTAAATAATTATTTTTTAAAAAGTTAATTTAAATTTAATTAAAGCACTAGAGGATTTGTCATGCTTCTCTACCAACACAAAACTTTAAGGAAACACAGGTTAATATGGGATTTAAAGATACAGTACAGCCATAAAGTACCACAACGTTCAGTGAGATACTAAAGAAACAGGTTATTCTACTTTGATTTAATAAAGGAGACTTTGAGGGAAATATCTATTTTTTCTCATGATAACAAAGTGTTTACCACAGTATGTATCTACTGCCTGTGCAGCACAATAAATCAAACTGTCTCCTGACTTTTTTCTTTCTTCAGTATCTCATTTTAACCAACAGTCCCTCCATGTTTTTTTCTCTTTATCTTGATCTCCTTTCTGCCAGTGTCTCTCTCTCTCTCAGCCTCTCTGTGTTTGTTTGGAGAGTGCAGCTCGCCCAGTACGACATGGAAGTACGTCAACGTTGCTGGCTCCTTAGAAAAGGGCAACAGGAAAAGACCACTCAGAGAGACAGAGGGGAGACAGCAGGGTTGAAGTCATGTTGGAGAGGAACAAAAAATATATATATATGGAGGGTGGAGAGGGGAGACTGCACAGTGCAAGACATCTATGACTTATTACATCATAAAGATTTTTGTTTTGGTTGGATTTACAGCTTCTATAGGCTCCCTCCCACAGTGGGCATGGATGGTCTAAATTACAGAAACACTGATGATATCATTAAAGCTGAGCAGATACTCTTTCAGTCCATTTGCACAAGCTTTGATATACTGTTTTCTGTGATTTCTGCTTAAAGTCCCAAAGGTAAAATCTCCAATTTTACTGTTTGAGTTCTCTCCAGTGTTCTCCGATTGTCCATCAGGACCAGGACAAGTGATTTTTGGACTTCTTTTGACCTGCATTTAGCCTCCGAGGAAACTTAATTGTTAGTTTTGGAGGCATATGTTACTGAACAAAAAGGCTGCAGCAGAGATGGAGCAATCAGTTGAATCATCAAACAACTAATAAATGTACATTGTCAAAAGGGATGAATAATTTATGAACAAAAAGCCAAACATCACTGGAACATAACTTACATATATACAGAAAGCATCCAGAGCGCATACACCTCCACCAAGGCATAATCCAGCTGTACTGATGCTATAGACTGAACACCAGGGGTGGGTAGTAACAAGTTACATTTACTCCATTACATTTACTTGAGTAGTTTTTTGAAAAAATGTACTTCTATGAGTATTTTTACTGCACCATACTTTACTTTTACTTGAGTAGATGTGTAAAGAAGAAATGTTACTCTTACTCCGCTACATTGGGCTGCACTCGAATCGTTACTTTTTATTTAGCTGCACAGTGGTACCTTGACTTACGAGTGCACCAACTTACGAGTTTTACCCATAGGCCACCCGCCACTAGTTGGCACTGTGAACGCCACAACATCCGCCCAGCATCCCGCATCTCACTCGTTCACTTTACCTGTGTTACAAGCCTGTACCTTAGCAGGTGGATTGTGGGTAATCCTTGAGTGACGTGTGAGGAAGCAAGGATTTTGTTCTGTAGTTTTGAAGCTGAATCATTTGCGTTAAGAGCTTAATCACAGAACAAATTAACCCTTTAACAACGAACATTTTACTGGTGACAGAAAGTAATTCCTTCCATTTGCACTAGCAACATGATTCCAGCTGACGTTGACACTTGACAGCCAAAAATCAGAGCTTCTGTACACTACCGTAATGTAGGTAATATGTACGGAATGCTGCACGTCAGCGGGAATCAGCTGGAATTACATCAATAGGACAAATGGTTGAAGAATTACGGTAAATTGATTAATGCTGGTCACTCTGTATCACTGATGATACTGTACCAGAATTTACACATTATTTGATATTTGTCTGTCTGATTACATAATTGAAAAAAAAAATCTGATATTATGTTCAAACAGTTACTCAGTACTTGAGTAGTCTTTTCACCTAATACTTTTTTACTTGTACTTGTAAGTGATTTTTTGGATGACTACTTTTTTGCTTCTACTTGAGTAATATTATTTTGAAGAAACACTACTCTTACTTGAGTACATTTTTTGGCTACTCGACCCACCTTGGCTGAACACTGTTGCCCTCTTGTGGTGAAATAGACATGATCTTGTTTAAACGTCTCCTAGTTTTAACAGATAAGGATCTTTTTTTTCAGGGTTTTTCTTTTCAGACCAGATCCTATTAATTTTTTTCAATATCTGTAAAATAGAAAACATAATTACATATTTTTAAAACCACTTTGTAAAAATGGCTTTCTCGTAGGTGTTACCCTGACCTCTCCTGTTGTTGAATTTGTGGTAAATATAAATAATATTGATAATATTCTGCTAAAAAGATGCCAGAAAGAGCAAGTAATAGAGCTACTCAGAGAGTGAAAAGCTGTGTTACCGATCATACAATATGACTGTTTTTACCCACCACCACCACTATTATGAAAGTTTCACTTTTTTTCCCACTTCACACTTCTGAAATCAAATATATGTCCTTGCTAAGTCAAATATAATGAAAGCATTTACTTCTTTCTTTTTAAATATTTACTGTACACCTTCGTTTCCTAAAAACTTTTATTGCTTTTATCTTTTTTGGTGAAAAAAAGTATTGCTCCTGTTCAAGGCGAGGTCTGTGGTTTAATTTGACTTTTGGTTATCAAGGACAAAATCTTTGGAAAGAAACTTTGTTTTTGAATTTACTTTAAAAAAAAAAAAAAAAAATGTTAACACTGTGAATGCTGCAAAAGAAAATCCATTGGACTCCATTGAAGCACAGTGAAGGCAACAAGCTTGAAGTTAGTTTTAAAGCTAAAGAAGCTGTGGAGGTAAGTCTGTATTGTTACTCCGAGGCCGATGTGGAGCGAACGAGTCAATAGCGCTGGAGAAACTAAATCCTCAACAAGCTCTCACACAAGTGTGTTAAGGATGAACAGACAGCAGTTCCTCTGCCGTTGAATGGGGAGATAATTAGAGTAAAAGCAGAAGTTATAGCATTCATCCCAGGATGTTCATTCTTTCTCTCTTTGTATCTTCTTCTCTTTATCTCTTCCTCCTGCTTGGATCAGCACTCCTGCTTTGATCTGGCTCTTCACATAACAAGGCCCCAGGGTCTACTGTACAAGACAGTAGAAAGAGTCCAAACTCCAGTGTGTGTGTGTGTGTGCGTGTACAATCTGAGGGTGTGTACACATACTTAAAGTATGTGTTGAATATCTTCTTGCTTGTGTCAGACACTTGCCAAATTTTCCCTCAGGGATTAATTCTTCATGAGTTTTTTTTTCTTTCTTTCTTCCTGGAATGCTCACTCCAGTTTTATTAGTCGAGGATATCGCGGTCTATTAGTGATACTGCTGCTGTGTGTGTGTGTGTGTGTTTTTTCCAGTTCAAGTCTGGTGGATGCTTAATTGGTATGAAAGTAGGATACTCCACACTATCAACGCAGAAGGTGATGAATTGAACGCCATTAACTGCAGAGAAGTAGCCGTGGAAATGAGGCAGATTTGATAATGGTCGTTGAGCGCCGATGCCAATTATCCTTGCATTGTTGCCGTAATCAACACGTTTATTTATTTATTTATTTGCATTTTATTTGTGCACTGACTGCTCTCAGTGAAGGAGGAGGGTTGTTGTTGATGCTGGATACCTGTTAAATGTATATATACATTGTTTTCTCCAGGTCTTCCCTCTGATCTCTGTAGCTTCCTCTCTCTGTCTGTCTCTGGTGGAGCAAGATGTTATAAAGAGGAAGACAGCAGGGTCATGGTCTGATTCAGACTGGATGATAAAGATCAACCATTTCCTTTGCATCACACGCGACTGGGTTTTTATATTTATGTCCAGACTCTCACGTTTACTGAAATGATGTCTTGAAATGCGCTTGAAAAGAGATCATTTTGTTCTGTGAAAACTCTAAATCCTACGAAGTGATCTACTGAAACACATAGGTGCTGTGAGTGGGATTGTGGGGGTGGGGGCGGGGCTTTATAGATTTGTAATAACTCCAAATGGATTAAAAAGCTGGCCTGGCTTTTTCAAATTGTAACAAAACCCACTGACCTGCCCCTCTAAGACCCTGTTTACACTTGATTTTAAAATGCGTCTTGGGCGATTGGCTCACAAGTGGACAGCCGAGACACACCTGTATTCAACATGTGTCTCCAAACTGTCCGTCTACTTGTCTTAAGGGCCCACACACAGTTTCTACATCACTTGCCAGAGGAATGCCAGATGTTATAAACTGTTTGTAAAGTTAGCTAAAAGAGAGAAGAAGGCAAAGTGATTCACTAACTATTGTACACGTCTACTCCAACTGATGCAGGTGATAGGACACAGCTGCTTGTGACTTGCAAATGAGCTCAGGGACAAACCAAGGAGACTAAACACATGAAACGCAACAGCTTCTGGTCCTTTATTGATGATGTATTTCCTGTTACGTCCTTATCAGGGACGCATCAGGATGCATAAGAGTTTACACTACAAAAATATATGTGATCAAATGTGTCCCAGACCACCTCCCCATGTGGTCTGAGTTATCAGTTCATCTTGGTGGTCTTTACACTTGTATTTAGCGCTGTCCGCTTTTGCTCCGATCACCTGAGATGCATCTTAAAACCAAACCTAAACAAGGTTAATTTTCAAGTAATGCCTCATTAGTTTGATCCATATTAAAATGTAAGCATGAAAAGTAAAACAACAACAAAAGCAAGTGGAGTTATCTACATTAAAATTCTATTGTAATGACTTCATACTGTCCTGTTTATTTTGAAATAATGATGCTTTGAGGCTCCTCTTTGCTAAATTAGAAGAAGAATTAAAGAATTAAAAGAAACATTAACAACTAATACATTAACCATTGGAAATGCAACATGTTACAACTAATAAATAAATCTCTCTCTGCTGAATGCCTTATTAGACACAGGTACTGTCTCGTCCAGTGTCTGTAAAAGCAGCAGTCTGTCAGACTGTAGGACACATGTACATTTTAGGAGCTGTAATCAAGGACAAACTGTTATTGAGCGATGGGGTGGGGGACGGGTGGGGGGCTGGACACTCTGAGGACCTGGTTTGGGTTAAAGGAGACGTGTGGTTCTGTCCCAGCCAAAGTGTCTCCTGCAGGAGAAGGGATTCCCGTTCCTCTGAAGTCTGGCAGTCGGTATCTGGTTACTCCTGTAGGTCTGCTATGATTACCCTCCACTCAAATTCCTCAGCCCTCATTTACTCCAATCCACACAGGAATCTCACAGAGTCAGCATTACACACACAAACACAGGGACCAACAAACCCAACAGGTCGCCCGTCCAAATGTAAACCAGCTTTTAACTCCAAACATTCACCTGAAATCACCACCTCAGGTTTCCTTCTGTTCCTGCCACTTTGTCTATGAAAAACACAACGCAAAACAAGCGGAGAGTTTAGGTAACGGCCTCGACTGTGGGTGAGGTTTGTGTTGCCGCTGTAGTGCTAACCTGGTTGTAAAATGCCAGAAATGCTGTAATCCACATGGAGGCGTTTGTCACCTCACACCAAACTGTAAGGACAGCAGCGGTGATGTGGTGGTTTTAGCCGCTCAACCTCGTCTGCTCGAATCTCCTGCTGGAGGGAGCACTGTCGCAGATGGCCGACTGGACGCCCAATCAGCTGCTCTCATATGGCCACATCTTGTACAGATCTTCTGCGATACTGCATCAGGACTTTGTGTACTTTCACTGAGACCATCGTGACATCAGAGCTTGTATCTATGAGCCTGCCTGTGTGGGAATAGGAGCGCAGTAACTCTGCGCTGCCGTGCCTTCAGCCTCGTATTTGATAGTCGTCTTGTCTCCGCACGCTGCTTCCTTCCTTGGAAAATGAATTTCCCATTGCTTTATTAAAGTCAGCTCTCTGTCAGTGAGTCTTACATC
>OOFC01039768.1:0-12853 GCA_900323345.1 Pseudochromis fuscus
TGACGACGCTAAATGTATCAGCAGCACGGAGCTTGCTAGCTTGTAAAAAGCCAACGAGTTTTGTGCCGCCGACACATGAGAAACACTGGTGTTTAAGTTCAAAGCGTCGGAAAAAAGTAGCGGCTTATAGTCTGGAAAATACGGTAACTCTGGAATCACTGCACCATTTGAAGAAGACTGGAGAAAACTCCATGATAGATTGGACTGATGTTGCTTATATACATCTAATATTATGACTGATTATGTACCGTATTTTCCGGACTATAAGCCGCAACTTTTTTCCGACGCTTTGAACTTAAACACCGGTGTGGCTCAGCACGAAGCTCGTTAGCTTTTTACAAGCTAGCAAGCTCCGTGCCGCCGATACATTTAGCGTCGTCACATCAGACCCGGTCAGAGTGGACCACATGAAACTGTTCAAATAAATTCAATAGCGGCTTATAGACAGGTGTGCTCAATAGTCCGGAAAATATGGTACTTCAGACTGTTATGGAGTAAAATGTATTTCTGTTTATCTTTAACATTCTCATGGAGGACTAAAAGACATGTAACAATCAGTCATCTTCTATACCTGCTTTGTCCACACTTGGGTCTGCTTGAGCTTATACCAGCTGTCATCGGGCAGGAGGCGGGGTACACCCTGGACAGTTTGCCAGCCTATGGAGCTAACACAAAGATGAGACAAACAAATATTCACACCTATTCAATTTAGAGTAAGCAGTTTACCTAACAAGCATGTCTGGAGAAATCCAACATATGCACAGGGAGGACATGCAGACTCCACACAGAAAGGCCCAAGCTGAGATTCGAACCCCAAACCATCTTGCTGTGAGGCGCAGGTGCTAACCACTACACCACTGTGTCACCCCCAGATATGTAACCTGTATGTAAAATTATTCTCATAAGAAAACTCCAAGTGAAAAATTTAATAGTTTGTGTTTTTGGTATAAAAACGAAGAAAACATCATCGGTCAAGAGATCCTTTTAATGCCTTCATGGACAACTTCTAATTGCATTTATGTGCAGTGAAGTAGATTTCTGACCATGCCTGAGGGTGGTTTGATTAATCTGAACTAAATGCGTTCTGGCTGGCTACTTGTGACCAGACACATACACACTCATGCAGCTTTGTCTTTATATCCATTCATCAAACACGAGCCTTACAGGCAACACTGCCAACCACATCTGCCTAATAAGAGGAGACACGTAACCAGCAGGTGCCCGGGATCGTTAGATACGTGATAATGTATCATTTTATCACTGGATTTCTGCAGTAATAAGTGGATTCAAAAAGAGAAGGAACCTGATTTTCTGTTGGCACCTCTGGGGAGCATGGACCAGAATAAACTGTAATGAGTTCAATTCTTTGCTGGAATTAGTCTGAATTTGGAGCACAAGAAAGAAATTTGGGCTCTTCTTCAGAAAAACAGAGAGGCAATTTTCTTTGTTGTTTTCATGAAATGATGGAAATCAAGAAAATGGAGGCGATGTGAAATGAAAGAAGAGAAACATGAGACAAACTCTGCTGTATAATATATACACCATACATTAGTCTCTTAAACAGCATCCACCCTGAAAACTTTGATTTGTCGTGTGCATACATGTCCTCCCAGGAACATGTTTGTCATAAAGCCAGAGTCCATTTTAATGTGCATGTTTGTGCAATGTGTATGTAAATGTAAGTGTGTTATTCCCGGCTGCTGAGCCGGCAAGAGGACAATGTCTGTCATGATGCAACAGGCAGCTAATCCTCTCCTTATGTAAACGCTTGACTGCTATTCAAATGACATGCAGATGGGTTAGAGAGCTTAGGTTTTGGCAGGATAGTGTCATAACAAGGAATGTCTGTGGAGACAATGTGCTGTCAGCATTAGGGTGATTAATGCTGCACTTTGAGTCTAAAAAAGGTCCTGCTCAGGACTGAGGAGAGTCTGGCAGGTGCACATACTGTAGATATGAGCCACAGCTTGATGACCTCATAGCCTTACGAGGTAGAGGAGCTAGGGGGGGATGACTAAGCGCAGATGCAGTAAGCTAAAATAAGGTCTTCTGGGGTAATGCAGCATGCATATATTAACATGATAAGAAAATGCTGATAAAAAAAAAAAAGTGTTTAAAGGAACCCAGATGGAAATTGATTTTGCAATGCCTGCAGGTTAAGTAAATAATTCAAGGACAATAAAATGTTATGATGGAGTTTGAACTCATTAACCCTGTACCACCTGAGCCTGCAAATTTCTACCTCTACTTTTTATGCTTATTTTGATTTCAAATTAAAATTTAAGATACAAAATCTAACATTCATGTGCAACTGCAGTATTTTGTTTGCTTTCCTGGCTTCTGGGAGAGGCGCTAGTGAAATTATCCTGACACCATATTTACTGTGAAGTGCAACATCTCAGCTCTCAGGAACCATTGTAATTTTTCCGATTGCGCAAACCATGACATAATTACGGTAATCCAAAGACACATGTGCAGACGTATCACCGACGATACGCTCGGAGTTAAAGGATTAATTCAACCTTATTTTTTCTGTCATTCTTCAATTAGATGTGTACCAAGAAATCAGGCAATACATTTATATAAATACCATTTTACATTTCAGATTCCTTTACCATCATGTATATTATCTATAAAAATACAGTATATTGCTTTTTTCTAATGTCTCTTCTGTTATATTTTCTTCTACAGGTCCCACTTTTCTGAGGGTCTGTCCATTTGAGTCAGTCACAGCTGAAGCCTTAAGACGGAGTATGAAGACAAGCTGTGTCCCATCACACTGCAGTCCAACAAGATATGACATAAAATGGGTCCCTTGCTAATCATTATAATGCTCAGACTGCCATTGTAAAGCCTTTGCCCCTTTTTTCAGCACCCAGCCCGAACCCACCTCCTCATTGGAAGTCCTCGCAACTTTTTGTTGCTACCCTGAACACATCCTCCTTTTTCCACCTCTCCTATTTATAGCCTCCTTTATTCTCCCATTTTTATTTTTTTATTGGCGTCATGCAGGGGGTTTCTACCACCTCCACTCTCCTTCTGCTTATTCTTCCCTCCCTGCTTTTCTTCACCTACTTCCCCAACACAGTCAATGGAGACTGCTGGCTCATTGAGGGGGACAAAGGCTATGTGTGGCTGGCCATTTGCAGTCAGAACCAGCCGCCGTACGAGACGATCCCCCAGCACATCAACAACACGGTCCATGACTTGAGATTGAATGAGAATAAGCTGAAAGCTGTGCTCTTCAGTTCCATGTACCGCTTCACCAACTTGACTGACCTCAACCTCACCAAGAATGAAATCAGCTACATTGAGGATGGAGCCTTTGCAGGACAAGCCAACCTACAGGTGAACAAGAATACAACACATAACATAGCACACTTTCATGCAATGGATAAGAAGAATGTCTAACACTTTTGCACTATGCTGTACATCAGTGGTCCCTAACCACCGGTCCATGAGGCATTTGTTCCCGGGCCGCACAGAGAGAATGAATAATTTATATAATTTACGTTGTATTGATTATTAAAGTCTGAAAGACGTTTTATTTTGAAAAACGATCTGATTCTCTCTGACTTAACTTTCATCTGTGCCTGTTGACATGTCAGTGCGCATGTCTTTGTCATGTGATCAGATCCGTTACCCCCAAAATAAGTCTGGAACTAGCGAAAATTTGTCAAAAACAAAAGTCTTTGGAGAGCTTCTTTGGAAAGGGGAAACACTTGTGTTTTTTATGCCGGTCATGTTATTTTCATTTTGCTGTATTTATCTGCCACACCTTGAAGGCCGGTCTGTGAACATAATGCCGACATTAAACCGGTACGTGGTGCAAAAAAGGTTGGCGACCCCTGCTGTACATGACAGTTTTTACAATTTTAGGATGTAATGTAGCTCAACTAATAAGCAATTGTAATGTCAAAGTGTAATGTTACCTCTGATTGTGACCTCACAATCAAAAAATTTAATTAAATTAAATTAAATCTAAATAAAAAATACCCTAATGCTGTTTCTTGTTTTTTTTTCTCAGGTTCTTCAGTTGGGCTACAACAAGTTGACAAACTTAACTGAGGGTATGATGAGAGGACTCGGCCGCATGCAATGCCTCTTCCTGCAACACAACCTCATTGAGGTTATTGCTAGCAATGCATTCTGGGAGTGCCCCAGCCTGAGCAGCATTGACCTGTCATCCAACAAACTTGCCCGCATTGACCCATCCACGTTCACAGTTCTTTCTCGGCTAATGGTGTGTGAACTGGCTGCAAATCCGTTTCATTGTGGCTGTGATCTTTACAGTTTCCTAACCTGGTTGGAGTTCTTCAACAATGTCTCACACACCTACGACCGCCTCCAGTGTGAGACACCCCGGGAAATGTTTGGCTTTCCCTTGCTGAGTCCGATTGCTGCTGGTCACGCTGGTCGAAATGCCAAAAACATTTTGTACCATCACTGCAGAGATGGTGTGATGATTCCAGGAATGACCTCTCTCCCACCAGATCAGGAAGGTCCCTCTGGGATCGGACCAGAGATGTTTGGTGGTGGTGGGCCGTACCATCATTCTACCACCTCGTCCTCATCTACTGAAGACTTCAGTCCCAGCATCAAGCTCCATCATGTTTCTTTAACATCAGCGTCGCTCCTTGTGAAGATTCCAAGGCCTTTCAGTAAAATGTATATTCTAACACAATACAACCACACATTTGTGTCTGATGTCATGAATTTGAAGAACAAAAAAGAGATGATCACCCTTAATAAGCTCAAGCCACACAACAATTACACCTTCTGTGTAGCATCTATCCGCAACTCGCAACGTTACAACCACACCTGCCTCCAGTTTTCCACTCGAGGTCAAAGTCAAGATGCTATGCTACCCAAACCGTCCACCACTACTCACTACATAATGACCATTGTGGGCTGCCTTTTTGGGATGCTCATTGTTTTAGGCTTTGTGTATTACTGTCTACGTAAGAAACGAATGCATGATGAGAAGAAAAAATCCATTTGTGTCAAGAAAACGATACTAGAAATGCGCTATGGACCAGAAGTGGCAGCAGCAGTAGCGAATGATCCATCAGCAGTGCACAAGCTTCAGGAGCAGTCCAGAGAACATCACCAGTATCAGCATCACCATGGAGGAAAACTGCCCATGTCCACATCCTCAAGCTCGGGAATGCTTCACTCAGCCAATACCACTTCCTCAAGACTTTCTTCTATCCCTCAAGTGGAAAAGATGGCCACTGCCTTTTCAGAGGCCATGGCTACGAGCAAAGGAAACTATATGGATATCAGAACTGGAGGGGGAGGGATGGAGAGGGTGGGAGATGGTGGGCATGGAGGGTTGAGGGGGGAAGACTTGAGGGACGATGATGGGACTGATATTGGTGATGACTCCGATGATGATGGACATGGGTCTGCATCAGAGATCTCCACCATTGCCATGGAGGTTGACAAGGTTAACCAGATCATTAACAACTGCATTGATGCACTGAAACTGGATGCAGCCGTTGCTGCTTCAGGGGCCTCTACTAACCCTACTGCTTCCTCCAATCCCACCTCTCCACCACCCACCAGCACATCCTCCCTTACTCGTGGCCTAATCCCACTTTCCCAAGGTGTGACAGAGACATGCCAGGTCATTGCTCCCAATAAAATACCCCCTCCTCCTCCACTCCCTGCCTTGAATGCCCCTCTCTCTGAGCGCCCAGGGATCAGTGGTGGTGGCTTTGTCGTCACTCCACCCTACAGGCCCCCTCCCCCAGCCACTGCTGTACGTCCTATTCAGCGGCAAATGAGTGCAGATGCCGCTGTGGTTATTGTAAATTCTGTCAAGAAACAGTGCAGCACCTCATCCTGTGGGTCCATGGGTCGAGACAGGGACCGTGGAGGAGCTAGAGTGTATAGCCTGGATGTTCCTGAGCCCAGGAGCCCAGATGCTTGTAATCAACAACAGCAGCAGTACCCAGACCGGGCCAGTCCTGTGGGCTGTGGGGAGCCCCTGGACAGACTGCCTTTGGTAGGGAGTGGGGGCTGTGGTGGTGGGGGTGGTGGTGGTTGCGACAGTGGTGGTGTTGGTGCCCAGCATCAGGACAGCCAAAAGCCACACCATTATCATCAACAGCAACAAATACAACAACAGCAGCAGCAGCAGCTGGAGGTGCAGCAGGACTACCACTGCTCGGAGCACCGCCACTCTGTCCCAGCTCTCTACTATGAAGGGTCCCACCAGGGCTCCCCAGCCCAGAGGGTTTCCTTCCTAAAGCCCCTGACGCGCTCCCGAAGGGACGCAGCATCTTACTCCCAGCTATCGCCTGCCCGCCACCATTCCAGTTACTCTGGCTACTCCTCTAGCCCAGAGTACTCTTCGGAGAGCTCACTGCGCATCTGGGAGCGTTTTCGTCCTTACCGGAAAGGTCAGCGTGATGAATCCTGTTATGTGACGGCTGGAAATGCCCTTCGAAAAAAGGTGCAGTTTGCTAAAGGCGAGGACCTGCATGACATCCTTGATTATTGGAAGGGTGTGTCAGCACAGCAGAAGCTGTGACTGGGGACCAGAGTTTAGCATGGTGGGAAAAAAGAGTTCAGATACTTCTTTCCCTGATAGGCCTGTGGGCCAGAGAAACCATTTGAAGTTCATGGGGAGAAAAATGTAGGACAAAATTTTGCCTTTGGGTTTTTTTTGGCATGCTAGGTGTATAGAATATTGTGCTAAGAGCAAGGACTGTGAAACTGTGCCTGGGATCTGAGAGTCATTACAGTGTTTTATTTTACACTTCATTGTAGCACCTTTTCTGGATCATTCTTACTTAGTGTTTGTGGGTTTCATTTATAATACAGGGAGCAAATGCCAACTGTGTAATTTAGTATTGTTTGAGTGATCACGTTTTGTGATCCTATGGACCATCTTTACCAGTGCCATGTTTTCACTTGAGTATAATCACGGAGGGTAAATGCTGATACCCTTGTGTGATGTTTCCTGTTTTGTATTAGGTACTGCGTCAATTTGCAGCATCCCCATGGATATGTTTAGACTTCTAAGTGATTTGGAGACTGATGGGGTGGGATCTGTGCTCTGTTACAATTGACAACATGCGGATTAGTGAACAGAGTTTCCAAATGCATACCCTGTCTTTCTTCTCTGAGACCCGTCTTGCTGCTGAGGTATTTGCATTTCAAAAGCATCTGTCACACAGAAATAATAGTAAAGAAATGAACATTTGAACAATGAGAAAACAGTCAAATGAGCTCGAGCGAAATCACGAGAGAGTGATCAAAGTGGAACCTCAGCCTAGAACAGTGCAGTGGTTGCATTCGAGGTATTAAACACATCTTTCCAATTAACACTCGTGCATGGTTCAGAGAGGCCGTTATGTATGCACCAAACTGTCCTAAACAGCATTTTCCTGAGTAATAATCAGAACAGAGGTCCTTACTTGAAGCAGTACAGAGAACAAAATAACATTCCCTTAGATGCTAGTCTTCTGGTGGTTTACAATGCGGTAATATAACTGTGTAAAGAACTGTAATAGACAAGCTCACAATAGACACACAATCTCCCTACAAAAGTCAAGACATGTGAGTCCAAGAGAAAGTATGAGGGGGTATAAAATAAAAAAAACTGCGATGAAGCCGTCCAAAAAGGATAGAAATAATTTTGTGCGGCCACAGTGAATGTAAGTAGATTACAAGCAGGTTATGAGGAAATCTGTTTTCATCTTTCAACGTGAGCACCACAGTACATTCCAAATCCTTTCTCTAACATGAAATCTGAATGAGGCACAGAGGGAAAGGACACTTTCAATTACTGCCAATGTGTCTGTTCTGTTCTGGAAATAATTGCTGTTGTTGTCTATAATTGATAACTTAATTAACCAACTTGTGACAGGCATGTCCGCTTGCACTTTATGCCTCATGATTGTGTGTGTGGCTGTGTGGTACACAGTGGTCATTGTAAGCGGGTGTCGGCATGCCTCGTCAGATAACTCTGTATGTGCCCAAAACTGGCCTAAATTTATATTTGTCAATATTTTTTCCCCGTGGCTAGTTGTCTGAACAATACTAGATTATTAATGGCATGTACAAATGTACAGATGTCAAAAATGTTTATTGTATTTTCCTCACGTGCATCACATGACTATACTGCTCCACAGCTCCACAGTGCTTCTTGCTAAAACAGCCATCGCGTAACCTCTATTCATACTTAGTACTATCTGGCCTGTTCTTGCCTTTTCTATTGAAATAATCTACTTGTTATATCCCTGAACGATAGTGTCATTGCCTGGCATTCTGACAAAAATGCCTCCTGCTTACCCAAAGTGCTGTGTAGTAGCTAAATCTTCACACCATCAGCCTACAAACACAATCAGAGACATCCTAACCCTATAAATGTGAAAAACTAAATTAGGTGTCCTTGCTCCACATTTTTCTTCACAGCCATTATGAAGAAGGTATAATGAAAAGTCAGGAACACTTTTATCTCTCTTCTGGTCCTCACTTTTTATACTGCGTATAATGTTCATTTGGTCCATTTGCCACCACCTTCCCTGCTCCCACAGGTCCAATAGGATATAGATTTAGCATGAGTGGGGTACTGAGCACTTCCTGCTCAGTTTTATGAAATGAGGAGAGTTAGAAACCGTCCTTCCTGCAGCAGGACTCGGGTCTGTATAGCACATATCAACGCTGCTTTTCTTTTGTTTTTACTTTGCTTTTTTTGTGCAGGTGAATTTTAGCACATATTCAGAATTAATGCAGGTTGAACAGTAAAGATATGCAAAAGTATGTTTATGTATTTCCATACTGATTACTGTTTATTTTCATGCAAAATTGATCTCTTTCTCTGTTTTATTAAGGTGTGCGGATACAGTCAGGGTCAGAGGTCATACTGTTTGAATACAGTGATGGGTGCACATGGGGTTAAGATCCTGACTGTTATCTCTTAGTAAAAGCAAACAGGGATGTACCATCTCATCAGCCTTGTGATGAGGACCATGTGTCACAGTTACAGTTACAGTTATAGTTACAGTGCAGTTTTTCTAATGTTCTGCTGAATGACACATTTTCCAAAGCAACATTTTGCCGTGATTCATTTAGACTTTCACCAAATCAAGAAAAATTATTTTACTGAACTTTGCTTGTACGTATTTAGAGCATCTAATCCCAGAGAAGAAACTTAGTGAGTTTAACTTCCTACATCCTCGACTGCCATGACACGTTTACAGAAATGGACACTGAGGATAAGTGTAAAATGTTCAGCTGCCACTTTAGCTTCATCTGCCTGACAAAATATATATATAACGAGACAGAAAATAACAGTTTAGCACTATTTTCATGGATGATTTTTGATTTCCCACATTTTCTATTTTCATTTACATATTTTCCCATTTTTCAGGAGATAGATTTCAAGTGCTCTTCTGCTCAGAATTCATACAAACATTTGTTCAAACAGATCTTTGTGATAAAACAGAATCGCAGGCCGTGCTACGAACACTTTGTGCTGATGTTTATAATAATTCATAAGTGTATTCTATCTGAATCTGATCACTTTAAGCTGCTGCCAAAAACAACAACAACAAAAGAAGAGTCATGCAGAATAAAACCTTTAAATTTGACAAGTGCGACTGTCAGTGTTGTAAGCAGTTTTCTTATAAAACAGAATATAAAACAGCTACGAATATAAATAATGAAGCTGCAATTTTTTATTTTATTTTATTTTATTTTTAAGTGGCCAGAACTGCATTCACAAATAAACTTCTGCTGTTTATTACTTCAAAACACTAATTGGTGTTTTAGATGAAGCAGTTGTGTAAAATGGCCTTGTCGCTTAAGGGGTAATTAATCAAATTTAACGTTCCTGTTGTGTTTACTGGAGAACTGACATTGCCGTTTATATCTATAATTGTCACTCTGAAAGCTTTCAATAAAAGACACTCCTGGGTAAAAGTCAGCTTCAATCATCTAAATTAATGAAAAATTCAAGCAAAGGCCACTAATATTTTTTTTAAACATTAGCAAAGGGATTGTACCTTCTTTCCCACTCCAAAAAATGCCACCAAACAAACAAACAAAACCCCCTCTCTCCTGCTTCTCCGCTTGCTGAACTCCTGGAGGGTGGCTCAGTTGGAAATGGATGGTCCTTTTTGTTGCACCATCCTTGTTGTTCGTCTCAGAGCCACAGGGAAGCTAGACTTGAGAAGCCATCTAATGTGATATTAATGTTTAATCCTTTTGTAAGAGGCAGACTTGGGCTGCTTCCCTTATGTCTGCATACACTCTCACTTTCTACCATGTTACTATAATCCTTTGATGCTCACTTGTATTTCAGGTTTTGCCTGAATTAAACTAAATTCAGAATTTTTTTTTAAGGAATGAGTGGCCTGAATGTTGGTTTGTGTCTAATCAGTTTGTAAATTACAAAAAAAGTAAAATATTTCCAGTACAAGTTTCACTTTTCAATATGCACTTTTTTCTGCATACTGATTTTTGAAGCACCATTAAAACAGTAAAAATGAAACATTATCTCATGAGAATGTTAGAGCCTCATATGTAACAATGACCCAAATTGTTATATATTAAAAAAAAATCGTAACTGGTCGATAATGTAATAAAAGTGCTGAGCCTGAAATGTAATAAAAAACATAACAAAACCGTAAATGTAATAACTGGTCAATAATGTGACAAGATGCTGACAACTATGTGCAAAATGTAACAGCTTCTTACATTTTTGGTTAAATTACATTTTTTAGTTACATTTCAGACTCAGCACTTTTGTTACATTATCGACCAGTTATTACATTTTGGGTTTTATTACATTTTACATTTTTTTTTAATAACAATTCAGGATATTGTTACATATCAGGCTCTAACAACATTTATGTATAAGGGATACATAGTCATTAATCAGCAACAACATGAAAACAGCTGACAGGAGAAGTGAAGGACACCAATAAGGTCAAACTGTGATGGCTGGACTACTGGTTCAGAGCATAACAGTAGGATTGTTTCTAGTATGCTGTGGTTAGTACCGACAGTAACAAACGTGGTCCAAAGGACAACCCATGAACCAGCAGCAGAGTCATAGGCAGGCAGCTCTCACTGATGCATCCAGGGAGTCTGTGAGGTTCAAACCAACATGTACCAAAAGTTAACACTGATTCTTAGAGAAGATGTCAGAGGTTATTGGTCTGGAGCTGGCCTGTGGAGCCCCAGACCAGTCACGGTGCTCATGGCGACCCGTGTCCACCAATCACAGCTCCTACAGTCGACACCTGAGTGTTAGGACTAAACCCTGCAGCAATGAAATGTGGATAGAGATGACAGCAGGATGCACTATCTGGGTAATCATGTGGAGGTTACTGTGACACATACCTTTACAGTGTTGCAAGGCCATGTGCACCCCTTCATGTCTTCTTCTGATGCTCCCTGCCACGCTGCAAAACAGTTCAGGATCCGTTTGAGAGACATGACAAACATTTCACGGTGTTGTCCCTGCCTCTAAATTCCTCAGATCTCAGTCTGATTGAGCAGCTGTGAGATGTGATTTATGGAGGCCCCACCTCCCTCACAGGACTTAAAAGATCTATTGCTAACATCTTGGTGCCTGATCTCATGATCACCTTTTTTATCTCTGTGTATGTAAACTGACACAGGAGCATTTCTATCCTTTGGACACGTGCTGATAAAACCATGTTGACACAGCAGCAAATTGAAAACAGTTTTTCAGCTTGTTGATTCTGTGGCACATTAGAGTGATAGAAAAAACATTTTTCTCCCTCCGTTTTCTCCTCCCCACTACACGCACACAGGACATAAGTAAAATGCAAAATATGAGTCAGAATGAATCACAGCCTGACTCAACAAATATGACTCTTTTCCTGAAAGGCAGGTAATGGGCAAGGTCTTTGGAGAAGAGGGCAAAAAGTAAGATTTTGGCTGAATGCAGGCGGACAACTGGGATAAAAGATGTAGTTGCATGGCTCCACTAAAACTCACTATGTATCAATCAGTGCATCGCTTCAAATGAGCCATAACACATGTGCATAGCAGAAGTATATTATAGGGTCACTTATTAGTAAATGCTGAGAATTTCTCATGGCTGAAAGCAGCTCTTTTTTTTATAAGCCTTAAGGAAGATAGCTTCATTTCCACTTAATTTTAAGGCAGGTGACAGGCAGGTATTAGTGCTGACAGTGGATTGCAAATCCCTTTCATTTGGTATCTTTAGACCTTTTGTCTCATAGTCTATTAAGTCCATTAGCTTACTGTGTGGGAGATTAGCCTGTGTGGATAATGTGCCAAATTTGATAAATGGAAAACTATACTGTGTGTCTCCTCATGATAGCCACAGAAGGGCTTACGTGAGAAAATTAAACCCATGACAGTTTTTTTTGTTGTTGCCGTTGCTCTAATGTGAAATCGTATCTGAATAATGAAAGTCAGTCGAGACAAATGAAACATGTCTTGGTGTGACTGATTTCGTGGTCACTATTCACGCAGCTCTGACGGGCTGAGCACTGCCAGCGCTTCCTCTCTGACTGCCAAGCACTCGGAAAAAAACAAAAAAAAGTAAAAATCTTCATGGTGGAAGAAAATCAGTGAGAAATAAGACAGGAAGTCTTCATGGGGATGTGTTAGAAAACTGATTTTAAAGATGTTTCTGAGCAGAGGAGCATTTGAAAATCCTGTCAGTGAGCCAAATTGGGCTGAGGTTTGCCACCTGATAGGACCCAGTTTCCAAAGATGGACAAAGGACTTAAAGAATCTGTGAAATATCTGTGAATTTTGTACACTACATAAAAGAAAAAAAAATACTAAGGTTAAAAATGCTTCTATGGATGTTTTATACTCAGCCTGATCTCTT
>OOFC01039769.1:0-10909 GCA_900323345.1 Pseudochromis fuscus
ACACACAGAAGCTTGTGGTGACTCTCTGTGCTCCAACAGTTTGGAAACTCTGCTGCAGGAGGCTCTCACTGACTCTATAATACACAGTCATGGTCATTTACATCTCACATAACTTTAGTTACTGCAGAACTGACTGCAGCTAATGACATCAGGATGACTTGTGAATGAAAATGTATTGATAGATTATTATCATTTTTGGATTGCCAGAGTTTTTTGGAGTCAGCATCTTGTGGCCATCAGGAGTACTGCACCTTTTTTGCACTTCTACATCGGCCTCATTTTTGAGACTCGGTTGATCCGTCCATTTCTATATACAGTCTATGATTAGAAGTCACAAGAGACATCATGGACAAATGTGAGCTTTGCAAAACAAGTAAAATACTTAATGTTTGGATATAATGAAAAATACACATTTAACTGTTCTGATGTCTTTTATTTCTGGCCTCATTCTTCCATTGAATTATGGTCAGACACTGGTTGTTACCAGGAGATTATCATCATCTTAAAGCAAAATATTCAACAAATATTTTTTCATTACACAACTAACTAATGGTACATTTACACTGGTACCTACTCGCTTCATTTCGCCTCGGATCGCTCAGGATCGGCCCCTCGGTTGCATTTACATTGCCGAGGATAGTCCTTCCTCCGTGTAGCTGGCCGTCATTCGTGACGTCATCTTTTATGTGATTCTTTCGTTATCCAGCTCCTGCTGAATTTTCTCATTGACGACTAATGACAGAAAGGTTTGCACCTCGTCCTGAGTCCATGGGGCAGGATTTCTAACAGATGCCATTTCTCTTCTTGTTGTTAATTCAAACACGTCTGCACGGTTTCCCGAAGATTTAAAAATGCCTACGTGTTTGCGGGGACAGATTACGTGCCGCACAGTGATGATGCAACGACGCAGTGATGATTCCGACCAATAAAATTTTAGTACCTGCTCCGACCTGACCGGGTACTGGTTTTGAAACCGCAGGAGAGGAGGTACGAAAAGTTGCACAAGGTACCAAGTTCGAGGTACTTTTTTTCCAGCGTAAATGCGTCAAAACCAAAGCGAAGCAAGTAGGTACCAGTGTAAATGCACCATAAGTTTGAAAAGGTTTGTAATTATCCCCAAATCTGCCCCAACATATGAAAACAGTTTGTTGTTTTAGTCTTAAACAACCACAATAATCTTAGAATATTAAAACTAGTTTGTCGAAATAACTCTTTTCAGTTATAATCACATAGAAAGTATTGACGAGTTCAGCTTTCTCTACGATCTGTCTTCCCAGCAGCCTCAAGGACCGGTGCCAATATCTCCGACACATTCAGTCACGCCCACGCTCACACACAGCTGCAGGTCTAATGGTTTTATCCCTCTAAGATGTTTGTTCCCCAGCCGCCTCTATTGTCAGATTAATTACAAGGCTACTTATTAGTCCATTCTAATTGAGATAGGATTTGGCGGCTCCATGGGGTTTAAGTCAATTGGTTCGTCTCAGTGTTTTCCAGTGGAGTCCACTGAGGAGGCTGCTGTTTGCATTTGTATTGGTGCTTCACCTACTCAACACAGCTTAATTTGCGACAACAGCTCATTCTGACCGGATACACAAACCCAAACCTAAGGAATGTTGTACTGAGCCGAACAGCTGCTTTTATTCATACATCCAACAAGGAGACATGTGAAAAAATGTATTTTTCTCCAACTGCCAGTCAGAGTAAAAAAACAAAAGAGAAATGTCTGGTTCATGGAATATGTCTTATTTATCCCAAACATTGTAAGAACCCCAGTGTAATTAAATAACTTTGAGTCTGAGGGGGAATCAAAGCGCAACTTGATATAGAGACTTCAGTAACAATTGAATTTTCAGAATATCATTGCTCACTACCAGAAAGCAGCCCAAGTCTCTTTAGCAACATGGGGAAACTTTATCCTAGAGTCCTCCCTCCTCCGCCTGGGCAGAGCACTTGAATTTCACTGCTGATTTAATAGAAATGAAACAGGATGGATTTGGGGATATTTCATTAATCTTCCTTCTCTTTCATTACAGAGGAAATTAGGGCGAATAGAGTTCAAAACAGGATTTTTTTCCCCCCCATCTTCCCCACTCTGTGAGGCTAAAGCATGCCAGGGACTATTCTCTCTTTCTCTTTGGAAAGTTAAGACCCAATTAGCCGGCCAAATTCCTGCTGATCCCTCTGACTGGGTGGATGTGTATTCTGCTGCAGGTGTAAACATCGGCAGAGGGATTAAACTACGAGATGTTTTACACGCAGGCCGCTCTCCTATAATGCTGAAAAAAGGACTACGAAAATGTAATATTTAGCCTGGGTTGTATTTTGATGATGAAGATTTAGGCATGTTTCCAGTTATATTGTTTGACAAACAACTAAACAGTCATTGGAAAACATCTCTTGACGTCTTGCTAATTTATTGTACTTCATATTGGATTTATTGTAGGGGCGGGACTTTGACGCGATAATTACGATTAATTAATCATTTAATCGCAGTTTGCAATCCAAACAATGCAGAGCGTATGTGAGCGCACAATATCCTGGTACACCGATTGCACTGATGCACATGCCCGAGCTCGGCTAACGGCTACCAACATGGAGGAATTGGATGATCGCGCATTTCTAGGACTGATGCAAGGCAAATTTCATTTCAAAAACTTTGTGATGGAAGTATTGATAAAACCATGGTTTTGTGCAAATTTTGCAAAACACAAAGAGTTTGCATACCACTAAAGCACTTCAAAGCTGCAGTACCATTTAAAGTGAATACTGTTCTGAAAAAGTACTTCAAGTATTTAAAATAGCACATTAACTTTAGGTCTTTTGAATTTTTGCCAGGGATATTTTCTGTTTATTTTTCTACCTTTTTGAATTGAAATGCAATTAAAAGAGTTTGAGTTTACAATTTTCATGTCTGTGTCTAATATCTGATTCAGTCGTCCACTAAAATCCATTTAGATTTAAAAAATTTTGCTTTTGGGGGCAGATATTTTATGTGATTAAAATGCGATTAATCGAGATTAATTTACAAATTAATCGGATTAATTTGTTTAATCGAGTCCCACCCCTAATTTATTTACAATACGTAACACAGTTTTCTTGATGGTTTGAAAAGTGGGAAAGACATGAACATGAAAAACAGTCAATGAATGGATGGGTACACAGACACAAGGTAAACAAACACAAACTTCAGCTGCTTACCAAACACAGGACTGCATTTAAAACAAGGCAAAGAAATGACTTGACAACGAGTGTGTTGTTGCAGATAATGAAAGTCTGACTGATATATTTGTGTATTTGAAAGCTTAACAGACACAAAAAAATAAAGACTGTGAGTGGTGGTTTGTAAAACTACCAGACAAGATAAAAATGATTTGCAGCCTTCGTTATTAGAGCTGTGATGTATAATTCCTTCTTCCCATCCTTCCTTCTTTGTTTCCTTGCTCCATTGATAATGTCATATATCTTTAGGATTACAGTGAACTCCCCCCTTGTTTCATACAGACAAGTTGTCATTAATTTTAGGCATAAATGTTTTTTGTCTCCCAGTTTGAACTGAACTTATGCTGTTTTGCATTAGAGCATTTGATTGTCAGCAATGAGAAAATCATTCATTGTGGAGTTTGTGGTTGCACATCTTTGTTGCTTCCTCTCTGCTCTGAAAAGAAAAGGAAAAAAAAAAACCTTTGGCTCGTCCTGCTGTTTATTCCGAGTTGTATTTATCTGCATATCTCACAGATTTTTCCCATAAATGCATATTAAAACGGTATTACATTAACCATAACATAACCCAGTGAAGTGGTTCGAGGCTATCGCTGAAATGCCCCTCATGCTTATTGAATTACCCGATCTGCAACAGAAATCTGCAGCGGTTATGTGCCAATAACAACATACTGAGAGAGGGTCTAATTTAAGAGGGTGCAGTTTAAGGTTGAGTAAAGGTTTTAAAGCATTACCAGGCATTGTTTATTGCAACAGATACGCTCGCTGTAATGAAATGTTCTGTCGAATTCAGGCATGAAGTGTTTTCAACAAGGGAGAAATAGCAGGAGTTTTTCATCTAGCAGACACAGACAGCGCCGCTCGCTAATAGGATCTGCTAAACGCCCGTATCCCCAAACCAGTAAATAAATACGTGCAGAGCGCTCTACCTGCTGGGTGCTTTCCCTTTCTAAAACATTTGTCTGTATGATTAACATACATTGTAGTGATTATTTGAATTACCCCAAAACCAACTTAGTAATTGAATTTTACACAGATTCTTGCAGTAAAAGCCTCCCTTCCTCTCTGAGACGCTGCCTGGAAAGGAAGCGGGGGAAGTTGACCTTGTAAACTCCTGGGAGAGAGCTGCAGATCGCGAGAGCTGCAGGGCAAAGCTCTGACAGTTTTCAGCTGCAGGGGGAATGTTAATATGTATTTCCAGGATTATTGAATTATGTATATGACAAGCGTCTCAGGGAACGCTGCAGCATTAGCTTCAGGTTTATGAGCAGAGCCTGGTCATCTCCATGCTCCAGTTACAGCTAATGACGGTAATTATTACATGGCTTAACTGTAATACTGGATTGATTCTCAGGCTCCTGAATAACCCCTCATGCTGGCACACTGCACCAGTACACCCCCCTCCCCACCTCTTCCTCAAGCCGCCCAACAAAGGCCACGTTCAGTCTGGTGAACAAACGCACCTCACCTCGCAACGGGGTCCTGGCTGGCAACCTGTGCATGAGTGTTTCTGATGAAGGTTAATACACAAGCCATATAAAGATGGGATTAGGGCCCAGGGCTTACACAACGAGGAAGAAAATTGAAAATTTGGAGGGAAATATGTGGCTAATTCCACTCTGTCATCAGTGGATATTAAGGATTTTTAGCTGCTATGTCAAATTATTTGTAAATCACAATAGCGGCACTGTTAAAATCAGCTTTAATTTCCAGGGGTAAGAAGTGAGCGGGGAGTTTAAGTGGGGTATTGTCTCATATCAGTCCCCTCATAAGACCCCAAGGTTTTTAAAGGATTTACATGATTTTGTTACATGAGACATTGCTCTATTATGCATTATTTTGTGTCTGAAGCAATACATTCAAACCTTAATAAACAGGTAAAAATACTACACCATATCCACACAGGCTTCCCCAGTAAAGTCTTCTCCCTGTGCAGTGGGTGAGGCGGGCTGTTTGGCACCTGTACTGGATTAATGGGGGACCTCTGCCAGTAGCTCGACTGAGTTAAGCTTTTAGATTGAGTTACACAAAGGGGTGGGTCCCATGCAGGCCAGGTGCTGGCTGGGTTAAAAAAAATAAAAACCTTACAGATCTCAACAATCTGGTTCTGTTTCAGGACCGCACTGTGCTCCCCTTCCCCTGCTGCCCTGGGTCTTGGTGTTGTGCCATCACACTTGGTATTTATCAGACCTCCAGAGGCAGGCTGTGAATCACTGCAGAGGGTAAAACAGTTAACGGATTGTAAAGTAAGGACTCCAAACTGTAGGTACTTACTGATGGGTAATGTATTTTTGAAGACCACTGCTGAGCTCCACTGGCATTCACATTATCAATCAAGGCTGTAAGCACTGATGGACAAGTTTACTTTATTTACTTAATACATCAGAAATCTTTGACACCCACACTCACCCATTGTCTTTAACAAACCTAAACTGAGACATATACCCATTTTCCACAGAGCTGGTTCCAGTGCTAGTTCGGGGCCAGTTCCTGGCTTAGCCCCAGTTTGTTGTGTTTCCACCGCAGCGAGACCCGGCCCCAGCTGCTAAAACTGGTGCTAAGTCGGGCCCCACTTCTTTGCTGGGCCAGACTTAGCACCGATTAAGGAGCGACTACGCCAGGAGCTGGTGGAGCGACGGTAGAAACACAGCTAGCGATAGCAGAAGAGTAGTGAAAATACGGTTTTGGCTCTGGATCTCAGTGTAGACTTGTAAAACCAGGGACAGCACTTGTACGCACACGATAACTCCTCCGTTTAAACATTATTACAGTGAGGGTGTACTTCGCCATCATATGCGACCAGCAAGGACATCGTGGTTTGCCAAAACTGAATGAATTCGCACGTAGCAATAGTAAACTGCTTTGCTAACTCCATCATGTTGTAACTAGAATATCTGCTTAAAAAAATATTTTTTTCATGGACTGATAGTAACAGGCTAACAGTAGTTTGTTAACAGCAGCTAGCTTGTGAGTGGCGACCTATGCAGCGACGCAGTGACCTTTTATGGTGATGTGGCCCCAACTTGGCTCCTTGCCAGTGGAAAAGCAAACCGGTTCATAGGACAAAAGGGATCTGAACCAACCAACCACCAGGACTAACACCAGCACGGACCTAGCACCGGTTCTTGTTTGGTGGAAAAGAGGTAACAGTGGTTTACTGATGATCAGCCAATGATCCCAATAAAGTGTTTCTCTCTCAGAGTGCAGGTTTACTTGTAGTTCCCAAATACAAGTATGAATGGGAGTTTCCCCTGATGAAGGTCGTGAGAGATGAAGACTGAGACTCGTCTTGTTGGTGCTTCATGTCCTTTTACAATGGATCCAGGTCAGAGCTGCACCACATGTGGTGTACAATTCTGACCAAGTTGGAGACAGTATCTTCAGCCTGTTCTCCTCCTCTCTCTGCATATCTGAAATACTCAGTCACCTTTCTCCCCAAAGACAGACATACACAACAGGAAGTCAAAGTCTTACCTAAGCTGACAAACTCTTCTTGGACACTTGTCATACAGAGAAACATCAAGCTAAGACCTGCTTCTAACCTTCACACTGACCATACATAGAGTCTCACCTCTGAAGATCTTAGTATAACAGGAAGTCACATCATCACCAGAGTTTCCAAAAGTATGAACAGACGACTCCTCTGATGTTTGATTTCAGGAGGCAGACACTGTCTCTACTTTTAGGATTAACCTTAAAGCCTTTTGTGAATCAAGCTGCTAAGATGACCCTGACCCTCCTTTAGTCACGCTGCTATAGGTTTAGTCTAGTGTGGGATCTCCCATGATGCTCTGAGCACCTCCTCTCTCCTTCCCTCCATGTATTAAGACTGCATGTCACCACTGACTTCATGTTTTCTCTCTGCTGTGGTTTGTGTTTTTCCTCTCTGTCCTCTCACTCTGCAACCTGCATGTTTAACATGTGTGGTTACTGACCCAACAACCTGCTCACTGTTCACTCTCTGTTGTTTCTTAAAGCTCATTTTTCTCTCTGTGTTTATCTCTCACCTCAATCACTGCATGACCATCCACCCTAAATCTATAGGGTGTGTATGTAATAGGTGTAGACACAGTAATGATATTATTGTGTTATTAATGCAGCAGCTCATTTGCAGAGGCAGTATTTTAAGATACGTGATGTCTACAGTAGAGATCTTCAGATAGCCAGGTTTATACTTTCCTAGTTACAGCCACAATTTAAGGAGCTGTGCTTGTTGAGATGCAATTTATCAGCAGCACACTGACCAGCACAACTGCACTGAGTTCATTGTTTGATCATTTGCAACATAATTTACTATATTTTGCACTCAGGTCAGATATAGGTCCCACTTTCAAAAGCATTGTTGATACTGACCATTTCTGTTTTGACTACGAGAACCGATCCTGGATCTGTAATCTGTGGTACAGCTGATTACGACCAACTCTGGATACTGTCCACGACGAGACCTTTTTACCAGAGCTACTGGAAGCAGAAACACATGGTGAAAGGCAGCTGCTTTATGTCAGCATGTCACCTCACTCCTTCTTCATTTGTTCTCTGTATCTTTGATAATCAGTCCTCCATAAATATTAAGTTTTTGAAAGGGATCAAACCTCAACATTGAGAGTGTGTTCAGGCTTTATTTTTCTACTTGTCAAGTTTTAAAAAAGTGCGGCTCAGTGGAACGAGGTTATTTTAAAATAATATATCAATCAGTGCATTAACTACTTTTATGCTAATGTGTACCAAAGGATGGTAAATAAATAGTTATATTACATTATATACAGAATCTTCCAATATTTTTAGTTATCGAGAATAGTAATAAAATCACAATATAGACAATAAATTTACATGTAATCATAAAGCTTCCTTGTTTTATTTTCTTTGTCTATCAATACATATTCTTTGAGTTAAAGATGTAGCTGTTAAATTCATCACTATAAATGTATTTATAATATTTGACACTATTAAAAACAGTCAAAATTAAGCATTGGTTCTATAATTTAATAAGAATTTGTTTGTGAATTGACAGACATCTTACATAATTTTAGAGGTTTTCACAAAAAAAAGTTAAACATTTAAAATACATACACATTTAAACAGGTTCTCTTCACCTGAATGTGTGCTCTCATTACTTCCATAGGTCTGCTCTTATTTAGTATGATTTGCAGTATTGACTCACTTAAGTAAATCTCTGTAGCAGCCTCAAGGCAATTTCCAAAATGCTGCATCATAAAAGGAGAGTGTCCCTGCTCTGGGTGCCCTCCAGTCATATTTCAGGTGAAGATGATTTTAACTCTGTGTGGCACTGCACACTAGTTTTTGTATTAAGCAAACATTTAGAGAATTTGTGCAAACATTTGCATGGTCATATTAGGACCCGAACAGACTTATGTATTAAAGAAAAGTGTAATGAAGTAATGGAGCTTGATGTAAATACATAGTGGGTGACTTTTCTTTACACACACTGCAATGCCGATCCCATGTGGATATGTAAAAGACATGTTAAAGTGCAGTGCTGTGCTGTGTTAAGACAGGCCTGAGGTTTAAATTCTAATGTGTTCAATCCATCCTGGCTGCCTGTGTGCCAGCATGTTTTGATAGAATAATTCTAGGTTCCATTATGTTCCTGCCAGAGCCTGTAGAGCTGATTTGAATTTCTTATAATTCCAAAGTGTGTTAAGTAGCACCTCTGTGAAAGGAAGGGGGAGTTGGAGAGCATGTTTCAGACCTTCTAATGTGTAAATGTGTTTCTGATTCTTGACATGACACGCAGTCAGTGTGCATACAAGTGTGAGTGTGTGTGTTTCCCTGATCCTGCCACATGACTGGCTGCCTGTAATCAGTAATTACCAGGATTGGCTGATGGATTCTAGTTATAATGAATGATTGATGACCACTGAAAGAGAGCGGCCGGGCCATTTCTGTCCTTTGACAGCATGACGTTAGCACTGAATTGAAACCATTTAAGTAGAAAATGACTGGACACAAGCGAGGGTTCAATAGCAGGTACCACGCTGCCATTTTGAAAATGGACATGTTTGCATTTGCTCCCTCTTTGAATAGTCTGTATATTCATGTGACTCCTGAAATCTGAGCTCTCGCTGCTGCCAACAGCTCAGGGCTGTTCTCAGGAAAATCAATCCAAATGCTAGACAGACTTAAATGCTTCCAAAGTGTGTTTCATTGACCAAATCATAGGAAGTAAGAATCCACTCCAAAAAAAAGTTTTTACTTTGAAAAACCCATTATGTTGAATATCACTTATGTAAAAAAAAATTACACTCTACTTCTTGTTTTTGTATGTTTGGATAGTATTCCTAATTGCTCTCATGACATATTACCGAGTCATTTCACAGACTGAGCGACAGCATCAATCATGCCATAAAGTGAGCTACGTTCAGGTGACAAAGTTCAGCATCTGTTAAATTATTTTCATAGTATTCTTTATTTTTCTTAGTGAACAAATGAAAAGTTAAAGTTGCTGCAGTGATTGTGTTGCTTTGACTGTAACTGCTCAAACGACCACTAGGAGTCACCATAGTCAGACATTTTTAATCCCACATAAAGGGCTTTAGCCATCTAGTGTTTTGTTTTGCTACTTTTTGGCAAACTACATTCCCAACTGTAAATACTGGTAAGATTCGCAGCAGGTTGTTTCAGGTTAGCATGGTGCTGCAGTGGTTAGCACTGTCCCTGCAGAGCACAATGCTTCCATTGACCGTACGTAGAATTAACGAAGCTAGCGTGACATCACCCATTGGTTTGTGGACTGGTGATTTGTTGCTAGGAGTCTGGCGTGTGAACATCACCATGTTGGTTGTTTGGAGACAGAAGTGACCATATTTGGATATGAAGGGAGGAGTAAGGAGGCGGGTCTTACGTTTGAACCCGAGGTCATGAGACTCGACTTCAGCGCTGCTCTCATTAGAGACCAGACGTGTAGATTCCCCCTTTTAAACTAATATCTACTTAATCACTACTAGATCACTAATAACAAAAATGAACTTAAGCTAGTTTTTAAACCCCTGCTTGCTTCATCCGTTTCTATACACAGTCTATTATATGTTTGAACCTCAGCTGAAGCCAACATAATGTAGGTTTGGATAACTGATGACTGTAAATTCAATGTAGGTTTGAGTGTGCATGGTTGTCTCTCTCAGGGCTGTGTCCATGTTAGCCCTGTGATGATCTAGTGGCCTCCAGCATGTACCTCGTTTCTTGCCTAGTGCATGCTGGGATACATTTCAGCACTTCCTGTAATGCTCTGTGGAATAAAATGGGCATAAATGGTTAATTTGTTGATTTATACATTGTATACATGATGTGATGTATGTATTTTTGAACTAGAAGACCATGATGGCAAGTTGTGTGATACTTTAATGGTTAAAGGTTTTTTTTTCATGCAGCTTTAAATGAATACAAAGGAAAAACACTTTGTATTGAGAATGAATCACCAGGAAACATCGTTCATCACTTCTCCTTGTTTTCCAGAAGCCAGGGGCCGTTTCTGTGCGAGGATTATTACGTTTACAACTTACTTGAACCTCATGTGTGAAGTACATAACTGCTGAACAAAAACTACATTTTGTGATTCGGGCCCTTTGATGTGTGAGGCAGATATTAAATTTGTGGTCAAGCTACAGGCACTTTGTGGTTTGGTTTGAGAACCAGACGGTTTTCATGGGGTAGTGGTGGGAATGATGAG
>OOFC01039784.1:0-10329 GCA_900323345.1 Pseudochromis fuscus
AAAATGATTTAAAACACCTATATATGAAATATTTCTACCTCCACCACAAACTGCAGTTATCTACGACGGGTTGTTTGGATTGGACTTGTTTAACACTGAACTCAGAATAACTGGACATCCCAATGAAACTGTACTTTAACTCAGCACGATGAGATTTTGTATCTTAAGAAGAATGCACAAATATATCAAGTGTTTGGTATTTTTGGTCAAATTATTATTTGAAGTCTACACATGGCAGGAGATCAATCACACTTGAAAAATGACAATTGAAAAATAAATAACAAATTCAAAGATCGTGGTTAGGTTTAATAAATCGTAAGTATTTTTACGCAGTTACGAGATTTTTTTAAAAATTTTTTGCAGCGACAATAAGTACCGTATTTTCCGTACTATTGAGCGCACCTGTCTATAAGCCGCTATTGAATTTATTCGAACAGTTTCATGTGGTCCACTCTGACCGGGTCTGATGTGACGACGCTAAATGTATCAGCGGCACGGAGCTTGCTAGCTTGTAAAAAGCTAACGAGCTTCGTGCCGTCGATCCATGAGCCACACTGGTGTTTAAGGCGCAGGGTTCAAATCGTCGGAAAAAAGTAGCTGCTTATAGTCCGGAAAATACAGTAAGTAAAATTTATTTATCAAGCGCTTTTTGCAGACAAAAGGCTTGTTGAAGCCAATAATGTAATACCAGCCGATAATGAATTTCCCCTTTTTGAAATGTAATAGGCTAATAACGTAATGACTGGTAAATAATGTAATAAAAGCCCATAATAACTTTTGGCTAATAAGGTGATAATTTATTACGTTATTTGCCTGGTAAAAGAAAAAAACTTAATGTAATAACTGAACCAATAGCAGAATAAATTATTGCTCTATTAGCCAAAGGCTATTATGTTAGCAGTTCAGGACTTTAATTCCGTTATTGGCCTATTACATTTCAAAAAGGCCGAATTTATTACATTATCAGCTGTTATTACATTATTCTCTTCAACAGTGTTGTACAACAACGATAAAATACAGAAAACGCATTAAAAGACTAACTGAAGAATCCATCCATCCATCTTCTTCTGGGGGCAGCAGCCTAAGCAGGAAGCCCAGACTTCCCTCTCCCTCATCACTTCATCCTGCTCTTCCCGAGGCGCTCCAGGTCCAGCCGAGGGACATAGTCTCTCCAGTGTGTCCTGGGTCTTCCCTGGGGTCTCCTACCGGTGAGACATGTCCTGAAAACCTCACCAGGGAGACGTCCGGGAGGCATCCTAATCAGATGGCCACCCACCTCATCCGGCTCCTCTCAACAGGGAGGAGCAGCGACTCTACTCCGAGCTCCTCCTGGATGACCGAGCTCCTCATCGTGTCTCAGGGAGAGCCCAGCCACCCTGCAGAGGTCACTACCCAAAGCTCGTGACCATAGCTGTAGGTGGGAACGAAGATCAACTGGTAAATCAAGAACTGAAGAATAACTGTCATGAAGGATATAAAGTGGTTTTGTTTAAAGACAACTGGGAATGAGGAACCAATCAGCGGCATCACATGTCCAATGTTTTGCACCTCTTCCCGATGCAAACAGTTCTGGAAAAAAACAGGATATGTAGGCGGGACAGAACATTTGCAGCAATTTGATTGGACCATTGAAACGCAATTAAACACCATACCTAGCAAGCTAACGTTACCCGCTAATGTATCACAGTATCTCTCCTAAATGAAGCCAATACACATGCTGCACTCTCTGTTACTATTTACACAGCGACTGGTAACCTAGCAACCACAGTAAAGTGACATAAAAAGAATAACACAGTAACAAGTTGTTTCTAATTGACACTCAGCTTTCATCAGAGTCTGAATCAACACTTCACAGTTTGTTACAGAACCAACCAACGATACTGTTTCAGCACATCACTGAATCTGCTGCTGACCTGACCTGTGCCACTAACAGCTGATTGATTGACAGGTGGAGGGAGTGATATCATTGGTTGGAATTGTTTTGGACATGATGACAAAAGTCACTTATGAGCACAAGCACCACTATGAAGTGAAGTGAATCAACATGTAGCTACTGGTGTTTGATGTATCTGCAGCTGTATAAAGGTATAAAACTGCTTATGTAACCTCACTGTCTTTCATGGTGTCATTTTTTATTTTTAAACCGCACGGTAGAAAATGTAGATTATGATTGCTACTGTATCTCTTTAGTATCTCTCGTTGTATTGGGCCCTTGTGAGCAATGTGGCAAATCGATGAACAGGACTGGTTTATGGCAGCGCTGGATTTTTATGCTTTTTGGATCAATGTGATGAAGAACTTTGATTTCTCATGCATTTAATTTGCTGGATTATTAAAAGTCAGATATTCCTGTCTGGTTATTTTAAACCATTTCTCAGCAGATTTTCTTAAAGGTTGACTGTGTCATGACGGGCGCTACACTGCTAATACCTGACACAGAGAATCTAAATCAACTGATCTTTAACAGCAAATTGTAGAATAAGGAAATCAATAAATCTGTAATTTATTGTTTTAAAGACATACGCCACCAAGTCTAAAAAAATGTAATACTCCTAATAGCCACTAGATGCTAGCTTGACTTCAATTCAAAAATCCTAATTTTCGTGACTGAAATATTCAATCAATAAATTTCAACATTGAGGATTCAAGGATTTTTATTGTCATTACATATCATGGTACACAGCATATGACTGGAACAAACTGGTTTCTTAGGTCCTGTCAAGCAAATCAGCAACAACAATAATAATAATATGAATATGAATATGAATAAGGTTATATAAAATATAAAATATGGCTTCAAAAAGAGGGAGATTTAGGGGCGTGGTCAGTTTGATTGACAGCTCTGGTCTCCAGTGATTTACAGGTGGTTTGAAGGTTCATTCACTGGTGAACTCCAGTCTCATCCACGTTTGAAGCTGTAGTTGTGAAGCTGTTCAATTATATTTGAGAAGCATCTCACATTTTGGTCCACCCTAAATAAATACCCTGAGTTAATGATTAAAAAAATCTAATTAGCTGAGACCTTATTAATCAAATTTCTAAGCAAAATGACGATGTAATCACTGTGATGTCATCAGCTCTTCTTATCAGTGATCTGGTTCATCTGATACATAGAAATCACATTTAAGTAGACTTCAAGAAGACGAGGATTTCGAGGTGTGGTTCAATTCACACATTGGGCAGTGTCCCCACCTCCTGACTCCTCCCTTCATATCCAAATATGGTCACTTCCAGAATCAATTCCAAAGCTTCGTCCAATCTGCAGGTTTAGAGATCTGTTTTTAAAATGAATACTATCCCCATCAAATACTCACCATAGTAAGTGGGCTGGTTCAGGAGAAGACGAGCTCTGTGCCGTTTCATTTGAGGAGAACGCACTAGTTGTGTCTGCATCACGGCATGAATACACCAACTGTATGGAAATTGTGCATAACAGCTTATCGCAGACGCACAACTGTGAAAACCACCTGGGACTCTTTGCAGACTGAAATGTGATTGCTGCCTCTCATTTCTCCCCCTCTCTCTCTCTCTCTCTCTTCTCCCACAGCTTCTCCCCACAACACCGGGATGAGTGATGCTGTCGCCGCCTCATCTTTGACTGGCAGAATAAACACTGTTACCACAACAGCAATGCTGGGAGACAAACTACAAGCAACAACAGAGGTAGACAGACACACCACAACTGTGACAGTATACGGAGATAAAGCTGTGACAGTGTTAGCGGGGATGGGTGTGCGAGCCCAGTGATGATAACAGAGTTAGGAGGCAGATATACAAGTGTGATAGTGTAAGAGGAGATTCAGATGAAGCTGACAGTAGAGGATGAGGAACTTTAAAAGATGATAGTTTGTGGAGGTAGTGACAGTATGACTGAAAGGTTGACTGGGATGATAATCAAAACCAGGGCTTGTAGGTGACTGTGCTAGCATATTATTAGTCGGGGGAAGATGGATCTTTAGCGGCACAAGCTGACAATCAAATGGTGTTTTAGTGCACAGAGGAGGATGCTATTATCAGACCCAGCCACTCAGGAGAACTAAACAAAAAAAACCTTGCTCTTTGCTCCCTGTAATTAACACTAGAAAGCGAGATCAAGACAGAAAAAGGTAAAGGAGGAAATGGATAAACTGGATGAAGATGGAGATGAAACACTGGAGGCAAAGCGAGGCGCGAGCAGACGGAAATTTGCACAAGGAGCATGCCAGGAAACAGTGCAGGGATGAAAAGTCTAAAAGAAACAAACACAAAAAAAAAAATGGCAGGACAGAGAGGAAAGCAGTGAGAGGCAGCACAAACAGAGGGAGATAAAGAAAGATTGACAGGCCAAAAGGGAGACCACAGAAATGTACATAGCATCAGACTGATATTGTCATTCTGTGCAGCAGCCCAGCTCCAATGTGCTGATTATGAGAGCATCATTTGAGACTGACAACCTTGTTCCTATAGTACAGCATGCCAAACACATTCCCAGCCCCCATCCTTCTCTCTCTGCGCTCTCCCCCTGAGCTCGCACAATAGCCGTCTGATGAAGACTGAATGATTGGAGGAGGAACGAAGTGAAAGAATAACAGGAGGGTGGGAGAAAAAAAAAAAAAACCACTCTTGGAGAGGTTGGTGATGGAGAGAGTGGAGAGGAGAGGAGGTGTGGAGAACACGGGCTCAATGCAGCTGCAATTAAGGGAGCGATTTTGTGCCAGGGAATATGCTAATTCCTCCTTTGTGTGAGCAGTTGATTGGCCATTGCACTGCGCATCAGGCAGTAGAGGGAAGGGGAAGTGGCGGGCTTGGATGCCTCTGTCTGGCATGGCGTTCATCACAGGCCTCATTTAGCTCCACCATCACGGGAAGGAAAGAGACACACTTTTGTCACCCACCTGTCTCTCTCGGTGTAGTACATCCAGGGCATGTAGGGAGCTAGATGCTAGGTCAATTAGCGAGCTCCAGAGACGGAGGCCGGAACAAAGATATTCATTAATAGTCACGTATGACCTTTTATATATGAGCTGGGCCTCAATCCACCGAAGACCGGTTGTAATTTTGGACCTGAGGGATCCTGGGACTGTTGGAGATGAAACTGAAACCACCGCATCGCTTTCACTGCAATTAGTAGCATGAGATTTTCTGTGCGACAAAAATAAACCTATATGTATATTTTATCACCGTTTCTAAGAACCAATTAAAAATGTACGGCGGGATTAGCGTCGCCGCCTCGTGATGTCTTGCTTCCTTGGAACGACAGATTGTTGTTTTCCTTTTAACATCTTAATCAGATGTAATCACTGTGCATCAGATGAAAAATAAGCACGAGTAATCTTACACGTTGTGCAACTCATGTAATTCATGATCCATATTGTTGCTGAGACGTGATGTCATTCGGCATATTGCCTCCACAGCATCACATGTAATTAGACTCTCTCCTGAGGAAAGTGACGGTAAAGCATCGCCAGGCAGCGTCAGCCCTGTTAGCCGAGCGCGGCGGGAGATTTGCTGTCCTCGTGCAGCGTCCACGGCAACCGCATCATATTTCAGAGCGGTGAAATGATGGTGGGAAAAAAATAATTGTTAACACTGATGCTGATCAAGCAGTTCTGCATCCAACTCCCTGAAGATGCTGTCCAGTGTTTCCTCTGTGTCACGTTTTCACCTTTAATGTGATGAAATCAAACCGCTTCAATTACACTTAGAATAAAGAGAAGCATTTGCTCTAATCTGTAATTATCACTAATGCAGAGGAAAATCACAATATGAGTTATAATCCCCAATTTAACATAATTGGTTGAAGCCTGATGCTGCTGGAGTATGGATCATGTCTGGCAGAAGGATCTGATGTGAACACACAACTGTTACACCTCCTCGTCTTTTTGTGAAGAAATGTGGTTAAATAGGCCTCAGTTCATTTCCTTATTTTAAATAATTACTCCAGGTGACCTATAAAAAAGCGCTAAAAGGTCGACCAAAGTGTTCATCAACACCATAGACCTCGCATGAAAACAATAAGTGTGATAGTAACTTTTACAAAATGCTTTGACATGAGGCAACAAAACAAAATTCAGTAAATTAAATAAATAAAAAACAATGCAACACATGCAGTGCAGCAAGAATACATGTAAATAGAAAAATGTAAAAATGAAATAAAGCAGGAAGAGCTAGAAAAGCAGTAAAAAAAATCAAGTGTGATGTCACCCCTTCGTTTATCTGGTCATGGTGTTTTTAAGAGCCAGAAGTGACCATATTTGGATATTTATGGAGGAGTGAGGAGGCGGGTCTGACCCTTGAACCCTAAAGTTTGCTGCCTCCAAACCACCTGTAAATCAATGGAGATCAGACCTGTCAATCAAACTGACCACGCCCCTAAATCTGACTTATGGTGCATCAGTACCTGGAAGTTGGTACCTGGTACAACTTTTCGTACCTCCTCTCCTGCGCTTCCCAAAAAAGTACCTGGTCAGGTCGGAGCAGGTACTAAAATCTTATTGGTCGGAATCGGCACTGCGTCGTTGTATCATCACTGCGCGAAATGTAATCTGTCCCCACAAACACGCCATTTTTAAATCTTTTACAAACCGTGCAGACGTGTTTGAAATAACAACAAGAAGAGAAATGGCATCTGTTAGAAATCCTGCTCCATGGACTCAGGACGAGGTGCAAACCTTTCTGTCATTAGTCGCTGATGAGAAAATTCAGCAGGAGCTGGACGGCGCGGTCAGAAACGAAAGAATCGCATAAAAGATGATGTCATGAATGACGACCAGCTACACGGAGGAGGGACGATCCTCGGCAATGTAAATGCAACCGAGGGGTCGATCCTGAGTGATCTGAGGTGAAACAAAGCGAGTAGGTACCAGTGTAAATGCTCCATTAAATGAACATTACAAGCCGTAACAGAGTATTTTTACAGTGTGGTACTGCTACTTTTTCACTGTGAATCCTCTGAAGCTGAAATGATCCAGTGTTTGTTTGAGATTAAAATGATCAATAAAGTTATGGACCACGTCAAATTTTAGTACAATCCACACCGAGACTTGAAAAAACCGCAAGTACATCAGAAGTTATTGTCGAACTAAAATCAGTGTATAAATCCCAACACTACAGAACATATATATATATAATAAAATTGAAATGCTCTATTTCTGTCTCTGGTTTTCCTTCTTCCTTTGTCTTTGAGTGATGATGTCAGAAACAGCCGAGTGGAGCGACCGACTCCATCACCATCTGGTCCCCAGAAGAAGGAGGCACAGCAGTGATCTCACGATGCACACCCACTCACCAGCCCATCACACACACACACACACACACACACACACAAACACACACACACGCACAACTTTACTCCAAGGCCAAAGCCAAGATCCTGCAGTGGCACCTACATGAACACACACACGCCAACACACATGCTGGCACCAATAGGAGCATTCACAAGCACACACACAGCGACAGGCCGGCTCCTCCACCCACACTTTTTCCAAGGTGCGGTCCATCTGCTCCTGCCATAGATTTCGATGGCGGGGTCCAGTATGTGATAGGACTTGCACGCTTGGTGTGCATTACAGTGCCAGGAGGTACAGGTACACAGAGAACGCACCGGAGCCTGACCGGCACATCATCACCGCTGATATATAAACCACCAATATATATTTCCAGCTATTTGCAGCACAGAGGGGAGATGTGTTTCAGGAGTTTGAGAAACTTTGCCGTTAAAATAGATAGTGCACAAGTTTTCTTTTCAGTGAAATATCCTGGTGATAATTAAATCTGAAAAAATCCAAACAGAGATTTGTATTTTTGCAGCTCCCCTGTTGGTTTATTCACTTAAGGAAATTCTGTATCAGTCAATCAGGACACATTACAGCAGTGTTCCCCAACCTTGTTTGCACCACAGACCGGTTTAATATCGGCATTATTTTCACGAACCGGCCTTCAAGGTGTGGCAGATAAATACAGCAAAAACAAAATAACACAACCCGCATAAAAAGTTGTCCTCTTACTAGTGATGTTACCGGATGTCTCGACGCTTCGAAGTGTGTGCCGAGTAATGAAGGGGGCGTTTCCGTGAAGTGCGTATCGAAGCTTGCTTCGTTTAGGGGAGGAGTTGAAAATGATGACGTCCGAAGCCTCGCCGGCCGACCACGCCTCCCGACGATTCAGGAAATGGTTTGTGATTTGACGCGTGACTCAAAATAAATAGGATAGTGAACTGCTATGGCGATCCCTCACATCCTGTGGATTGTGACGGATTGTGCACTGACTGTCCACAGCATTTTTATGAAGATGTGGAGCTAGCAAGAAAGAAGGATTTCCCTAATAACGTGTCACTTCGGCCACATTCACTGTCTCCATCCAAAACTTACACAAGCATATTCACTGCCCTCGTCCCACTGTAAATAATAGTGTCCATTTTCCACTATGCAACATTTTTCATTCAAATAATGCTGCTCACCAACATAGACACAATATAATAGTACATGCATTGCGTACTTCTTCCTTTTACCGACACTTCAAATTGATGTCAAGTGAAATTTTTCCATGTCATACATAGTTTGTCCAGTAGAGGACCTAGTAGAGCAAATGAAGCCTCAAGAAGCTTCAAACGGAGTGAACTGATTTGATGAAAGGCTTCATTGCTTCATGAAGCTTCAACTGCCCGTCACTACCTCTTACCCTTTGCAAAGAAGCTCTCCAAAGACGTTTGTATTTTATTCATTTTCACTAGTTTGCGGGCGTATTTTTTGGCTAACGTATCTGACGTTGATAGATGATAGATGACGTATCAAGAGGCACAGGCAACAGTTAAGTTGAAGAGAATCCGCTCGTTCCTTTCAAAATAAAATGTCTTTCAGACTCTAATAATCAATGCAACAGAAGTTATATTTTTATTTATTCTTTCTGTGCGGCCCGGTAACAACTGCCCCATGGACCGGTACCGGTCCCAGGCCCGGTGGTTGGGGACCACTGCAGTACAGGACACTTTGGACAGTTTTACCACGAGCATCTTGGAGACATATTGGAGTCGTTGTGTTGCTTTATTACCCTGATGCACTCATTTTATTATTACTGCTTTCTATTTATTTTATTGGTTCTTTTCTCATCCTGTTACATTGATTAATATCCTTTTTTTTTTTTAACTGTGAAGCACACAAATATACTTTACTTACCTATATTGGATTTGACCCCATCTCCATCAGGACTAAAATAAACTAAAATTAGATGAATGTTGATGGTTTAAGTTGAAATGAAGTTAAGATATGTGCACTTCAAATGAACCTGGACCTGTCTCCTGCAGATAGAAGATGCAGATTTCCTCCTTTCAGACCAAACAAATTAAAAGTATCCCTGCATCTATTTGGCTTTTAATCAGCAGCAGATACAACAACAACAATGTTTGCAGTATAATTTTACAGCTTGACTTTCTTTATTCTTTCATCCAGAGCTGCCATCTGGCACCGACATTTACTTTTACACCCGGGCATCTCAGGGTGTGTTTTATTGTAATTTATCGTATTGTTTTAATTGTATTGCAGTTATGGGTTTATTGTATTGTGTGCATGTGGTATGCTGCTGTTTTTATCTGGTTTTATGGCCTGTGAGTGAAAAACGATCTGTGTCTGTGTTTTCAGTCTGGTCTTGTAGAAAAAAGGTGTCATATAAATTTAAACTGTTATTATTAGTAGTATAATTCTGTGTATTTTATTTCTATTTATTTATTTTATCTATTTTAATTTCACTTCCTGTTATTGCAAAGCACCAAAGCTGTATCCCATCTATGAAAGGTGCAGCACTTCTTCTTCGTCTGTTTCATCTTCATCTCCTTCTTCTTCTTCATCATCTTATTCCCAGTCGTCTTCTTCAGCTTCATCTCCATCATAGTCTGCTTCTTCTTTTTCTTCTTCCTCATCATCTTGATCTTCTGTGTTTTCATTTTCTTCATCGTCGTCTTCTCAGTCGTCTTCTTCGCCCTCGTTTCCACTTTTTCTGCTTTTACTTCTTCATCTTCTTTTTCATCATCTTCATCTTCTTCTGTCATCTTCTTTGCCTTCATTTCTATTACACTTTGCTTCTTCTTCATCATCTTCATCATCTTCTTTGCCTTCATTTCTATTATCCTGCTTCTTCTTTTTCTTCTTCCTCTTCATCATCTTTTTCATCATCTTCGTCTTCATCTTTTCATCCTCTTCATCTTCTCCTCTGTCATCTTCTTTGCCTTCATTTCTATTCCAGTTTGCTTCTTGTTTTTCTTCATCTTCTTCATCATCTTCATCTTCTTCTCTGTCTTCTTGGTTTTCATCTCCATCGTCTTCTTCGCCTTCATTAGTCTGCTAGTCTGTGTTTTCT
>OOFC01039793.1:7683-25480 GCA_900323345.1 Pseudochromis fuscus
CACAGTCATTGTGTCGTCACCTGTTGATTTGTGGACTCACATTTTGAAGCCAGGAGTTTGGTATTTGAACGTGGCCATGTTGGTTGTTTGGAGCCAGAAGTGACCATATTTGGATATGAAGGGAGGAGGCGGTTCTGACCCTTGAACCACGACAGGAAGTAGATGGATGCACACAGTCATTGTGTCGTCACCTGTTGATTTGTGGACTCACATTTTGAAGCCAGGAGTTTGGTATTTGAACGTGGCCATGTTGGTTGTTTGGAGCCAGAATTGACCATATTTGGATAAGAAGGGAGGAGTGAGGAGGCGGGTCTGACCCTTGAACCACGACAGGAAGTAGATGGATGCACACAGTCATCATGTCGTCACTTGTTGATTTGTGGACTCACATATTGAAGCCAGAAGTTTGGTATGTGAATGTGGCCATGTTGGTTGTTTGGAGCCAGAATTGACCATATTTGGTTATGATGGGGGGAGGGAGGAGGCGGGTCTGACCCTTGAACCTAAGGACACTGTCCAATGTGGATGAAACCTAACTGAAAATCACCATTTTTTAATTGAAGTCATTTAGAGCAGCATCCAGTGACCATTGGGAGCATTGCACTGTTTTTGCAAATTAGCATTATCCTCGTGTATCAGCCCTGAGTGATTCTGGGCTTGCTGCCCACCAGGATGTGCTTTAACGATGCTGGACTCCTGTGTCGTACCTTTGGCTGAGACTCCTCTTGGTAGATGGCAGCTCTTGACACAGTCTATGTCAACCTTTACTTTCTACATTTGAATATCAGTCACAGCAGCGATGAAAAGCTGTAGCTTAGTAACAGCTCAATCCAGCAGCCTGCCAGTCGTCTGGATACTTCAGATAAGTAATGAGGGTGATGTGTCAGTACCAACCACCCTCTGGCCAATCACTATCAAGTATTCTCTCCCCTGGCCACTGATTAATGAGGGAGAATACAACATGAGATCAATCTGCTGGATATTAGAGCGGCGCTGAGAGACGCAATTAAACAAAGATAAGTGTGTGGATGTTATGTGCAGCATGTCCAGTGGAATGCAGCTAATTAAACATGTATAGATGCATGTAGGCTATGTGTGTGTGTGTGTGTGTGTTTGTCTGTGTGTGTGGCAGGATTAGGCCACTGTGTGTGTCCTGCTGTGTTTGTGTGCTTCTTGTGTGTCCCACTTTTGGTTGGTGGTTGATGCTGTTGGTTTACCAGTCCTATCATTAGTCGAACACACACACACACACACACACACACACACAAACCTGCAGGTAATTGTCCTTCTTTCAGCTGTGTGGGCTCTAATCGTCAAACCTCTTTTCTTAACCCCTAAATCTCAATCTGTTGAGATAAGACTGTTTTGACTGGCCTGCGGTGTGAGACCCAGTCTACATCCTGACCTTAGATTAGTCTAATACAGATAAGCAGGAGAGTAAAGACTTATTTATTAGGCTTAAGACTCACTTATTTAAACCTCAGTGGTATTGCTTGGTGAGCCGCTATGGTCTAGTCAAAGCATCAGTGTTGTCCCATTGATTACTTCTGTCTTTGAGTCTTGGATTGTTGGTTTGTGGTGTTACAGTCTGTGCTGAACATTTCCCATAAGATACACTGTCTTCCAGAGGATTTTCTGTTGCTGTGTCAGCTGCAGCTGGTTTAACTGTCAGGAAAACGGTCGACACCAAGCGCTCCAAAAGCCTTGCACAAAAAATCTGTTATTGCGATGATTTTTTTTCTCCTTTTTTAAAAGAAAATATACATAATTACTAAAGATGTGCCAGGGACTTGGCGGAAGTAGCTACTTCTTCTTCTTCTTTTGCTTTGAGACGAGCAGAAGTGACGTCCGCCGAGATAGCTTTGTTAGCACGCACAAACAAAGCTAGCATGTCCTTAATTTGGAGGTTGTTTTCACCTGAAACGCAAAAAAGTGCCACAACAAAGTGCAACATATGTGAAGCGGTGGACACCAACTTTCAACGTTTAATACCACCAATTTGGCCAAGCATTTACGAAGACACCATGCTAAAGAACACGAGAAGCTCGAGCAAGCTAAACAGCAGCAACAACAAGCCCAGCAGAAAATACCCGATTCATGATACATTTTATTACACTGAATGATCAACCTCTCTCTGTGATTGATAATGTTGGCTTTATGAAATAATGGCTTTAATTGAAAAATAAGTTTTTTTTGTTTTGTTTTTTACTTTAATTTTTTTCTATGTAGTCTAAGTATCGGGTATCGGGAAAGTGTCGGGAAATAGCCAAATTAGCATGTCGGATCGGATCTGAATTGAAAAAACGTGGATCGGAGCATCCCTAATAATTACATCAACATCCGATTACAACAAGGCATGAATATAGATGTCTAATGTAATGTCAGTACAGTGAAAAAAAACCCTCACTGTGGATTTTCCTCAATGGTAATGTTAGTGAAAAGTCTGTCTGTATTTACATCTGAGTTTGTCTTTGTAAAATCTGATCCTTAAACTTAAAACTCAGACTTTAAATATAAACTAAAGGGTTTATAATTTTTCACTATAGTGCACCATTCCTGATCAAGTGTGCTCCATTTCTGTGCAAACTGCAAGAGTGAGAGCATGAAGCAAACCACTACAGCCGCTCAGGATCTTCTGGTGAAAGACGATGCTGCTGGGACGTGGCAGCCTGCAGCCTGTCGTGCCTTTAAAGTCGTGCATAATAAAAAAGAAGTGAAGACGAACTGCGTCTCAGCTTCAGTGAGGCAGAGTGAGCGGCAGATTGGTAAATTACATCAGTCATTATTAACCAGACCAGACTTCACAGATGGATTGTCATCATCACCACGCACGATGATTGCTGCATCTTTTACATCGCGGCATGAGTCCTTCGTTCTTTGATATAATACCAGCTTTTATCTACAATCTGTACATGACTGTTGCATTGCGCTTTTATTTTGATGATCTAAGTTTTCATCTGTGAATAATGAGACAGTTGCAGCAGTATGCCTTCTGTTCTCACATCACCATTGGTGTGTATATGAGGTGGAAATAGATTGTATAATGGTGCTGCATGTATATCCTGAACATTACTGCGTCCTTGTTTGTCACCTCTTAAGTAGATGTGTTTCTGATGTGATGAACACTTTAAAGCCACGTGTGCATACATATGATGTCCTTGAGTAAATTGTGAGTTATAGTACCAGTCAACAGCTTTGTGTTATTTGTACTATTTTCTACAGTGTGGACGACTGCCTCTTGACGCTGGTTGAAATATTCCCAGTAGTATCCAGATTTCATCAAAGCAAACACTCACTACTTTGAAGAACCTGAAATATGTATATTATATAACTCCTATGTGTTATTTCATAGTTGTGACAGATATCATTCACTTTTGTGTAATGTATGCTCTGTAAGCGAAAAATCGTGCTTTTCACGATATCTAACTCTGGGATGTCGTATTCCGAGGACGGCAGTGGCTCAGTGGTAGAGCAGCCGTCTACCAACTGAAGGGTCGGTGGTTTAATTCCTGCTCCTCCCAGTTGCTGTCGGTGTGTCCTTGGGCAAGACACTTTACCCACCTTTGCCTCATGTGAATGTTGAATGGTTTGGTGGTGGTCGGAGGGGCCGTTCGATTCAAAGCTTTTTTGCCTTGAGGATTTTTCCTAATCAAGTTATTCGAGTTACTCGAGGAATCGTTTCAGCCCTATTTGAGAGTCTAGAAAAGCGCTGTATAAATCCAACCATTATTATTATTTCCACTAATCGTGTCCATGGCTTCTATTTACCCAGACTGCAAAGTGTTGCCAACCTCTTCACGAAGCAGGCGTGTATTGTGGTGCACTTCCACTACATGGTACCTACTCGACTCGCCTTGGTAGCATTGCCTTCAGAGACGATACTACCATCTCCGTGTAGCTGGTCTTCAGGTGAAGGAGGAGGAAGTTCATGAAGTAATCTTCAGAAGAACTGTTGTGGTGCAGCAGAAAGCAGTTTGAAGATATTTTGAGAAGAGGAATTAGTTTAAACTTCAAATATGTTGCTAATTCTTCAAGTTAGACCCTGTTTAAAAACTTTACGGAGATGTGAAGTCCTGCTACAACCTCCGGCAACAGTCAGATTGTTGCACCAAAGCCTGTTGTTGTACCTTGGACCAACCTTTGTAATGGTTTTTCCTACATTGCAGAAACTTGTTATATTGACGAAATTGCTTTGCAGACTTTCCAGGTATCCCAAGGTATCACTGCAGTAGACCTCGCAGACTTACTTCCATACTCTTTCTCCTTCTGTGCTACGTGTATTGATGGCTGCAGCCTTTCCATGTCATACATTTTTAAACAAGATTGTATAACCTTTTTATGACTCTGGGGCAATCCATTCAGCAGCTAATCTAATTTGCTCTGCTTGGTTCTTGCATTACTCTTTAAGAGCTGATTGTCCCAGCAGTGTGGTTTTACATGTGGGGTGGGTACTTTCCTTCAGTGGCTGGTTTTTAATCACTGGTGGAAATGACCGGTCCTCTGGAGAAGTGACCATCCGTCCCCAACAAGCTCAGCGGCGTTATCAGGATGGGATTAAAGCTGACTAACAGGGCAACCCAGCGCACCCCGGTCACCCCTCTCCACTCCCATTATCCCCACTCCTCACAGCTACCTCCACTCAGCTTTCCACAATAACAGGAAGAAGGGCAGCGCTCCTTTCTCCAGCACTACCATCAGCCATACTTGCTGTAATTGTCTTGACCCCTGTCGTGGTGCTGATGCTGCATGAGTGTAAAAGTGTCAGGAGGGTGTTTGGAAATGATAGATTCACTTAAACAAGAAATAAGGAGATGATGCCTCTTCTGTTCTCAGTTAATTTCCTCTACTTTGATGTAGGAGTGGGCGATATGGCAAAAATAGAATATCACGATTTTTTAATTATATAATCACAATTTCGATTTTTTTTTAAAAAGACTAATATAACTTAAATTACATACTAAAGAAGAGAAACATTGAATAAATAAATTCATTTATTCAAATTAGGGAAAATCAACACAGTTCTAACTTATATTGCAAACTTACAGTAGAAATTATAAAAATGCAAAGAAACTCCTGAGTAAAACAATTACAAAAGTCACAGTAAAGCTTTTCAAGTAACTTCAATCAAAATAAATCAAAATTGTAAACATATAAGTGCAATTATATACATTTTAAATTGTGACTTGTCTAATAAAGTAAAAGAAAACAGAGAGCACACTTGAAGTTTAGTTTAAAAAAATATGACATTGAACAAATGGAATAAAATAATATGAAATCTTAAAAATTTAAAACTAACAATCAGCTGCAAATATAGTGCAATACAGGGCAACTCGCAGCGCGGATCCAAAACTTTTTGCATTTCATTAAATCCCACTTCTTCTACTGTTTGTAGAGGACATAAAACTGTCACCAGTTGAACATCACCGCAGCCGTTAGCCTGTTAGCCTGTTAGCCTGTTCCTCTGTTTGCTGCCTCAGTCATAGGGAGTGAGTTTTCTAAATGCTTCTGTTACTGTTTGCTGTTTGGGAGAAGTAGCACCGGCTGCTGCTGTTGCAGCTGCTTTTTAGCTTTAGCCGCCTGGTTCTCATTGTACTGTTTATGATGCCTTCTTTTCAGATGATTGAACAACTTCGTTGTGTTGCCATCACTTGCCTTGACACTCTCCTTGTACACTTGACATAGGATATTTCTCTGGTCTTTATTGTCTGGTGTGAAGTCAAACCATTTCCATATAATGGACGATGAGTTTCTTTTCAGAACAAAATCCTCGCTTTCGCTCTCAGCCACGGCCGCCGCCATGTCTCACGCTTGTATGAAAAGAAGGGGGGTGGGAGCTATCACTGTCAATCACTCTGATTGGTTTAAGGTCACATGTGTGTCATTCACAAAAAGCAGTGGCTTCCCTTCACAGACAGCGGCAGAAATACAGCAGAGCGCTGTGGATCGTGATAAAAAGATCTCTCAAAAATGACCGACCGTCGGACGAGTAGATCGTAAGACGGTCTTATATTGTCATATCACCCACCCCTATTATGATGCTTTTGTTCATTTATCGATGCAGTGTGTATACACACAGTTATTGAGGTCCCATATCAGTGTCCCTTTCTTCCTGTCTAGTCTCCAATGATTTAAATGTGGTGTCCTCAGGTTCAAAGATCAGACCCCTCTCCTCACTCCTCCCTTCATATCCAAATATGGTCATTTCTGGCTCCAATCAACCAACATGGCGACATTCAAATATCAAACTCCTGGCTGAATGCAAGTCCAAAAACCAATGGGTGTCATCTAACTACTGTTGTCCATGTTGTGATGTTGACCTGTTGTCCTCAACTGACCTACTTTTGGGTATGGGCGGGGCTACACACCGGTGCACAATTTGCAATAAATGGCGGCAGGTCACTCACAAAGTGGTTAGCATGCAGGCCAAAAGTAATGTCGGCTAATGGTGTTGTTTTTCCTCCGTTTTACCAGCTACTCCAGCTCTTACACAAGACATGGCTGCGTCAACAGTCCATATTTAATAGTCTATGTGGGGGTCTGACTGCAGCTAGCCTCCTGTGACAACGCCCATGGGCATCTGTCACTCAAAGAGTCCACACCCTTAATTATGCATGAATTTAGGCTTTAATGCAATTGAAATTCACAACATTTCTCCAAACTTTTAAAATCATCTAGCAGCATCTAGCAGCTGATAATCAATACATCGTGGGTCTACTTCATGTCATCTGAAATGTTTTGGATGTTGTTTGATACACTAGTGCTTAAGTAGCTACAGGGAGAACACATGTCAAAAGTATTCATTAAAAGTTTTAATAATCCAGGCCCAGGACTGTGTGTAGAGGTGTAACTGACACTGTTACACCTCACTCAGTTTGTCTGCTAAACATGATCACTAATACATTCTCTTTGTCTTTTCTTTCCATGTCCATCTACCATACGACTCGGTACTTCAACTCCAGGTAAGTCAGTTGCTTTGAATCTATCTCCCTACTTTTTGTTTGTGTGTTTGTTTCTGTTGTAGCAGTAAAGTGGTTATATTTCTTCTTCTTGTTCCTGCTTGATGGTACTGACGATGTGTTCAGGTGCCCGCTGGGGGATAAATTGTGGCTTCATTTTGCTGTGGCTTTGCTGTTGTTGTTGTTATTTTGGTTCACTAATTCAGATGTTTTGGATTGTGTCAAAAGACAACTAAAGCTGGAATTGTATAACGTGTTTATGGATTATGACCCCCTCATACAATTTGAAAGCATATGGACCCAGGACGGAGCCTTGTCGAACTCCACGGGAAATATTTATTTAGGGCGAGTTCGAATACATATTTTCCGTTTTTTGCAACTGTATCCTCGCAGAAATTCCCAATATGTCATTTTGGATTTGCATTTTTATTTGGGAGTACTTGTTTCCAGAAACAATATATTTGTTTTGTTATTCCTGCTTTGATAATCATGTCAATCTGGGGGACAGATTGCAGCTTTGTTTGGTTGTAGCATTGCTTTTGTTGTTTTGGTCTCTATAATCAAGTCACATTTGTGTAACAATATGTCAGTGTGTGGGTTAGATGTCTGTAGCTGTGTGTACATGGTTTTGATTTTTTACATCCAGTTAATGTCCCTTCTTTACACATTTTCCAAGAGCCCAAGTGGCTGTAAATGAATTTTACTTGTAATATTCAAATAGTGACATCAAAAGTAGTTATATAAATGCATGAGAAACCTTCCCCTCAGGTGATACATTTGTCTAACAAATCCTTCCCATGCAGCAGATATTTTATTAATATGCAATTAGAAGTGACTGGGCGACCATCTTTGAAATATTTTCTAATATCTGCAGTACGGACATACGGGCAGCCCTGGGAGAAGCTCCTGTGATGTTAATCACACATTTACAGCCTCTAGGCGTATTTTGGACATTTCCCCAAACACAAATATCCCCAAACACAAATATCTGCCTTCAACAGCCAATCGGCATATACCTTGTGGAAACTGCAATGATTGCCACTTCCACCATGAACAAGGAATGAGATCATAGATATTGCTGCTGTTTACCTGTCGATTTGTGTCGTCCGGCATGAATTTGCCTCTCCTTGTGTCTTTGCATTTAAATCATTATGTAATCACACTTTTTGAGAAATTCACTTTGGTGTGAACACATCTTCAGACTTTCTGTCATCATTAGCATGATGCTGAGTTTTTGGGAATTCTGACAAACAACAATTTCTCACAGGTGTTTATGTATCCAAATATGGTCATTTCTGGCTCCAAACAACCAACATGGCGACATTCAAATACCGAACTACTGGCTGAATGCAAGTGTTTAAGTATATGTCGAATGTATAAAATACCCCACAGGGGTTTAACATGGATTAGAAGAATATATATTTAGAACTCCCGAAATTCCTTCTCCATCACTTTTGTGTCCAAACATGAAATCATTTCTTTACGATTAATGAAATGTTATGGGGGCGGCAGTGGCTCAGTGGGTTGGAACTTGGGTTGGGATGAACCAGAGGGTCAGAGGGTTCAAGTCCTAGCCTGGACAATATACGGAGTGTGGACTGGGGGTCGGAGAAGGACCGGTCCATGTCCAGGGCACTGCCGAAGTGCCCTTGAGCAAGGCACCGACCCCCCCCCAACTGCTCCAGGTGCGCTGGATCAATGACGGCGCCCTCACCCTATCCCCTCTCTATGCATGTTATGGGTCCCCTATGTGTGGGTGGATTGTTTAGACGGGCCCCTGTGTTTGTAGGGTGGTAATGCTATTTCATTGTTCATGTTTGTGCAGCATGTTACAGTGACAAAATAAACCATGCTTTATTAGGAATTTAAAAAAATAATAATAATTGTTTGTCCTATCTGATGATGTTCAAATATTCCCTGCTGCGTATTATTTATTCACATCCCCACCATCCACTGAACAGTAGCACAACAACTTAGTTCATTCATCCTCAGGTAAGAAAAGAGCAGTCATGATATTGGCTGATTAATAAGAGTGGAGACAGAGTTGGCTGGAGAATAAACAGGGGCCCACTCAAAGCAAGCTGCAGGGGGGCCCTGTGGATTTGAATTATTTTGAATTATGGTCCTGTGTGTGCCTGAGAGTGTGTGTGTCAGGTGGCTCTTGCCAAACTGAGCTTACACAACACGTGTGTGGGTGTGTGTGTATATATTGAACCTGAAAGACTGGCTTCATCCTCCCACTCCACACAGCGTGAGGAGACACAGTGAAGTGTTTGGACTTGAAAGGATGCGTTGTTGTGTGTTTTCTGGTTTGTTTAGCCTGATCCCCAGCGCATTGAGGCACTTTCAGATTTGATTCTATATGTGTGATACAGAGGAAGAGAGAGAGTGGCGGAGTCGCATGCCCTCCTTTTGTCTTTCTAATAATAACTTGGAATTAAATCCTCGTCTTTGTGATACAGGTCTCCAAAGTATTGAGCTGAATGGCTGGGTGGGGTGGAACATGAATATGGCAGCACATGCAAGTGCAACAACACAAACACGGCCTCCTCCGACAGGGAGGCTTTAATCAGTGTTTTGTTTGCTGTGTCTGAGGCTGGCTGTCCATCCCCCTGCTGCCTGCTAACCTTGCACAGAGTCACCTCAGAGCAGGAGCTCCTGGTTTGGGAGATTATCCAGGACTGATGTTGGTTTTTGAGACATTGTTCACTGTTGTCAGCTTAATGATAATAATAATAATAATAATAATAATAATAATAATGGTGTGGATTTATATAGTGCTTTTTTCTGAAGTGCCAGACTCAAAGTGCTTACAGAGACCATTAGGGCGCATTTACACTGGTACCTACTCGCTTCGCTTCACCTCGGATCACTCAGGATCAGCCCCCTCGGTTGCATTTCCATTGCCGAGGATCGTCCCTCCTCCGTGTAGCTGGCCGTCATTCGTGACGTCATCTTTTATGAGATTCTTTCGTTTCTGACCGCGACGTCCAGCTCCCACTGAATTTTCTCATCGGCGACTAATGACAGAAAGGTTTGCACCTCGTCCTGAGTCCATGGGGCAGGATTTCTAACAACTGCCATTTCTCTTCTTGTTGTTATTTCAAACACGTCTGCATGGTTTGCCTTAAAAATGGCGTGTTTGCGGGGACAGATTACGTGCCGTACAGTGATGACGCAACAACGCAGTGATGATTCCAACCAATAAGATTTTAGTACCTGCTCCGACCTGACCAGGTACTTTTTTTGGAACCGCAGGAGAGGAGGTACGAAAAGTTGTACCAGGTACCAAGTTCCAGGTACTTTTTCCAGGTACTCCAGGTACAAGCAAAGCGAGTAGGTACCAGTGTAAATGCGCCAGTATTCATTCATACCCAGTCATACCGGTGGTGGTAAGCCAAGTTAGCCACAGCTGCTGGGGCAGACTGATGGAGGCGTAGCTGCCAATTCGCACCTACAGCCCCTCCGACCACCACCACACCATTCATTCCAAACATTCAGGGCAAATTGGGTAAAGCGTCTTGCCCAAGGACACACCAACAACGACTGGGAGGAGCAGGAATCGAACCACCGACCCTTCAGTTGATAGTAGGTTGCTCTATCACTGATCCACTGCCGTTCCTTGCAGTAGATTCAGAGTGCGTGTTTGTTCTAGTGGTTTTTGATGGATACATTTTACTTTCTAATGCATTTGAATTGTGGGACCAGTCATTTCTACTGCCTTAATCAGGTCAGTTGCCACTTTGCTTTGTGACCACCCATGTATCTCATTGGCTTTTCATGCATAATGAGCACATCCATGCTGTGGTATGAGGGATATCTGGAAGGAGGTAGCAGCAGATCCTCCTGGACACCCAGTTTCAGAGGTGTTTTGCATACATCCGACTGGGAGGACACCCCTGGGGTAGTCATGGAAACACCATCTGGCTTGGGAAAACCTTGGGGGGGAGAGGTTTTTATTAACTACCTTGCTAAACCTGCTGCCGCTGTGACCTGGGGACGCAGGTTAGTATAAATTATTGCTCTGCTCGTAAAGAAATCTATTTGAAAAGCCATTTCAAAGAGAATCATGACATATTGGAATTTTGAAGAATTTTCCCACATAATGTTTTCAGGCCATATCTGCAGCCCTGTCATATACAAGGTTTGATGTGCTGAGCTGGGAATTAGTTTCGGTCTCTGACACATGTCTGCTCTACAGTAGAAGCAACTCCCCCTACCTTATGCCAGTGCCATTGGGCTTGTGTTCAATGTAGTTGAAGTTAAAAATCAGATGGCTTGTGCAGCTACTTTCCCCCTGAAATGAATGCCTGAACTGGAAACATCAAACTTGTGCATTTGGTGTATTTCAAGACTCATCATCTATTCATTTCTCCTGTGTTAGATCTGAAACAGTTTCTGTAGAAATTGACAAAGCAACTGAGGCTCAAAAAACGAAGCCAATGCCTAAGTGCAAAAAACTGCAATACCACCAGTAGCCACTAGATGCTTGCTCCAATTGACTTCAATTCAAAAATGGTCAATGTGAAACACTCAGTCAATATTTTACTACAACTCTTTCTGACGTCATTAGTTAAAGTCAACTCTTCTTCTCAGTGATATGATGGTCCATCTGAAAAACACCCCAACAAATTAAGTACATGCTAGGCTTCAAAAAGGGGTGTGGTTAGTTGATTGACAGGTCTGGTCTCCAATCAGAACACCGCTGAACTCCTCTCTCATACACATCATGCGATGACCCTCAGGTTCAAGGGTCAGATCCTCCCATGGCCACGTTCAAGTACCAAACTCCTGGCTCCAAAATGTCCACAAACTGACAGATGACATCGTTAGCTTCGTCCATTTGTATATACAGTCTATGCTTGGAGGATTGTGTCCTTTGAGAGGCTGTGTGCAGGAACGCTTCAGGAGATGAGTCAGGTATTCAGGTCATGTCACTTTATACCCAAAGATATATTCAACATTTGCATCCAAATCTAAAATGGGAGCATCTGTGGACAAAGACACTAACTGTGTGGTTAGTGCTGTTATATATTATAGACATTGAAAGTCTCTATCCTGGAGTCTGAAGCAGAGATGACTCATCAATATGTGTGTGTGTGTTGACGTCGATAATTAGTAATGCAAAGCTGTGATTTACTGACTACTCCTTATTTGACTGGTAAATGTGTGTTTTTGGTAAATTCAACAGTCTACATGCTGTTAGGGACTGTGAGGGTGTTTCCACGGTTACTCCCCAAAGTGCTTGCAAGTGCTTCCCTTATATAAAATATTGTAAAAGTTGGTGCATGAACTATGAAAGAAAAACCAAAATGATACATTTATATCCTAAATGGGCAAAAATACATCTCACTTGGTACTGAGAAAATAAAGATCTTTGTCATTTTAGCTGTGATACTTGAGCAAATAGCAATTTGGTAAATTTCCACAATGTTTCTGTGCTGTTTATTCAAGGGTTTACAGACGCCTCACTTTTTCTACATTATGTCATCGCCCCAAGAAATCCATCATGATTGTGGCTGGAGTGGGTTTGTGACGAGGGTGTGAGCAGTGGTTACAGTGGAGTAGCTCTCAGAGCAGCAGCAGGTCTGTGGAGTCTCAGTGTGAGTAACCATTAGTGGGACTCAGTGCTGGTCGTACCTGGTTATCGTTTTCACTCAAGAACGCCACTTAATTCTGCGGACAGTCATTGTGTCTACTGAAACACCCATGGGTGACTCCCGGGATAAGTCACCCAGTGATCAGATTACCATCTCCACATCCTGGATTAGGACTGCGGGGAGCAGCCCGGTCCTGGTTTGACTCCCTCCTTCCACAGTCTGACATCTGTAGGAGTCATGGATCTGTTTCCTGCTCCCACGCCCTGTTGTCACTGACACTCTGGCAAATATTATCCTGTAAATCAATATCAAACAACAATTCAATGCCAACAGTGAGCGACCTATGATCCCCAACATCCTCGTGGGAGAAGATGCTGTTAACAAATGTATTGTCATCAGGATGCAAGTCAGTCTACAGTAATGCAAATGTATTGTGTAGAAATTCTTTGATAAGTAAATGGTGAAATTTAGTGATTTTATTGTATTATTTTAGCTTACACTGAGAAATGAGTCAACTGTAGTTTTTCCCACACATTTAAATACATTTTGCTTCGCTGTTTCTTGGTTTGTATTTTTGCTGTGATCAGTTACTACAGCTAATGCTCCAATTTGATCCAAAACTATAAAAAATATTCTAAACAAATAACAACTCGGGAAGACCAATAATAATAATAACAGTAACGATAATAATTTAAAATACTCACCATAGAAAGACAACTGAACACAGCTAAAGTCAAAAGAAAAACAGCTTTGTGAAATGAGTCGCTAAGATAGCCACAGCTAGCTATAGCTAAAACATGAAGTTTAGTTACTGATTTTCTCATAGCTCTTATCTAGAAGTAAAAATCTCAATTCAGTTTTGATTAAATGAAAGTTTTTTACTTATGTAACCTTAAAAAAAAAAGTATTTAGTTCAGTTCACAATGCAGAAGAAACAGTGAAGTTAGCTAGGGCTGCAGCTATCGATTATTGTAGTAATCAAGTATTCTATCAATATTTCTATCGAGTAATCGTATAAGAAATGCTTATGAAGAAATACTAGCAGAATCCCTGACGATCGTATGCTTCCCGTTAATGTGGTATTTTAAGGTGGAAGTGCTTCGGCGAAAAGAAAACTCCTTCCTGCAGAGTGTGTGTAATACTGTCAGATGACTGTTCAGTGAGGGCTAACGTGCTGTTTCACGTTTTAACCCCAAAAAAAGGCAAAAACCGAAAACTTGCTCTCTGGCATCTTCTGTTTTTATCAGGTCGTTCTTCTCCCCAATTGCATATATGCGACGGCAACTCTACTTGGACAAACTGCCACTTCTTCTTCTTCTGTTTGTTTTACAGTGGTTGGAACGTTGTTGCTCATTACCGCCACCTAGCTAATCCTCTGGAAAAACACTACTCTGTGATCAAATGCCGCTTTGATTCGAAGCTTTTTTACCTCAAGGATTTTTCCTAATCGAGTTATTCGAGTTAATCGAGGAATCGTTTCAGCCCTAAAGTTAGCTAAGTGATGCTACAGGTAGCTAGCTTATGAGATCTCTGCTCTGCTTTGACTCAAGCTGCCTTTAAAACAGACACTCATGAATTGACTTATAACATATGATAAAAACTATTTTGAGTACCGATGCAGGAATAAACCTGGAGATACTTGGTTCCTTTAGGCTTGAATAAATAAATCCATCAAAAATGAACCCGAAAGCTGAGAAGATACTTTGTTTCTTTGTACATATTGTACTGTAACACTGTCTGTTTTTTAGCTACACAGTCACTAACTCTTTAGTATAATTCACACTGACAGACATAATATGAAAGCATCCAAACCTTTCCATCCATCCAGCCTGAAAACCCGTCCATGTAACCTCTGCTGCTCCTGTTGAAGCTCACTGTGGGCCAGTCCTGAAACCTGATGCTGTCCCCGCTCCAGCGCTGCACAGTGAGTGGAAACATTGGCTTTAGTGACAGATTGATAAGCAGACATGGAGTAAGTACAGTGTAACTGCGACTAGAGGAAGCTAAGAGAGCGTGGTCGTGATGTGTTTGTGTGCGTTTCGTCTCGGCCTGGAGGAATAACCGTTGCATCCCCTCCAAAGGCCAGGTGCTGTGTATCCCCTCACTGTCCTTGAGCCTCTGCCAGAGTTGTGGCGCCCGATCTGGAGATGAGGAAAAAACAGAAAACATCAGAGTCTGAGAACATAAAGTGTGTGTTGTTGATGGAGGAGTGAGACTGAGCCAGGCTGTCTGTCACGCTCTGTTTTTCTCTTACTTAGCATCCACGGCCTGACCGCGGCGACCTGGCAGATATTACTTTATCAGCAGAAAAAATAAACACATCATTATTGACTTTTCCATCTGCGGCTGCTCGGGGTTGGTGTCGCCTCTCTCGCTGGCAGCCGGACCAACGGCTCGTCTTCCAGCCCAAAACACACTCGCAGCGAAACACTCGACCCCGCAGGACGGTCGGAGTGTGTGTGTGTGTGGAGCTGAAGCAGAGATGTGTGTGTCGTCCGGGAGTGTCCCCATGTTAACTGATGTCAGGCTCATTTTTGCAGTGTGAGTGTTTATCTTCTCCATCTGGGTTGTAACGGGAGAACCGGTCCCCGCCTCGTTTCTGGACCACGTTCTGTTTGTCTTCAAGGTCCTGACCTCAGGAGGATCCACTCAGAGATAGGATTATGTATGAGAGTGGAGGAAAGGGAGGAGGAGGAGGAGTGTGATTGTGAGAGGAAGATTGGAAGAAAAAAACAGAGTGGAAGCTGTTGATCAAAAAAAATGGGACTTCATGAAAAGACGGGAAAACTGGTGAAAGACTCAGGCTGTCATGTTTTATTCAATTTCGAAAATTAGTTTGAACATGTGGTAAAAACTTTATATTCAAGCTGTAATGACCCGACCAAAACATAGGCTGCAGTCTCTCTATAAGCACATCATGGTTCAGTCTGAACACTCGCCTCTACACATGATTTACGAGCCTCAGCGGGGGTTTTGTTGCATTGTGTTCAAATTTATTCAAACAAGCAACGGGCCATTCAACATTCATTTGAACTAGATTTATTTTTAGAGACACTGACAGCTTTAGTAAAGACAACAGAAAGCAATAAAAGAAAAGACAACGAGACAATCCTTTAAAAGTCTGTTTTTAAATTGAGTAGAAATACAAATGGTGGCAGTAGAGTGAGCAGGGGAGCCCACACATCCATGTACCTGACAGCAGCTCAGACTGGGGGATCCCCATCCACTGTGATCCATCCAGTAGGTCATGGGTCCACCTTTAGGTCTCCATCTGTGCCTGGTGAACCTGGTTGATGCAACAGTGTCACCATGGAAACACACGGATATAGAGATATTTATCTGGAGCTGAAAGGGTTCATTCATCATCATCAATACAAGTACATTGTGTATTTTAATAGCAACATTGTCGTGTTCCTCGTTATCAGGATGTGTCTTTACAACGTGTTGTTGGTCAGGCTGTCGTCCAAGTGTCTTAACATTTCAAAGGTGTTGGTCCCAGTGAAACAATGTAACCAACAGTGTCCTCTGGTCATCACTCTGCTCTTTGTAACTAATATTTTACTCTGCCGAGGTTTGTTTGTTCGAAACATTACAGAAAAACTACTGAACAGATAGAAATAGATTATCACCGACAGAAGCCCTGAAAGGACATGGTTATCTATATTTTTATTTTCTCAGTTTTCCTGCTACAACAAGATAATTTCAGTGGTTTTCTCGAGATCTCAAGTTATTTTTCTCATTTAACGAGAAAATAAAGTTCATTTTTTTCCAAGATTATAACATAAATTCTCGTTATCACAAGAAAACATTCATTTTCTTGTGATAACGAGTTAATTTTCTGGCGACTGCACCACAGTAACATCAAATAGTCAACTCCAAACTATGAGGAGCAAAAGCACAAACTAACAGAAGTAAAGCTCAGTCACCTCAGTCTGTGCAGTAGCAGCAATGAGGAACATCTTGGTCCAGCTAAAGACAGTAATGCGCCTTTTGTTTTGATTTCTAGATCGCCAGAAAGTTATCTTGTTATCTCGAGAAAACGAGATAATGTATCCTATTATCTTCTTTTCTCGTTATCTCGAGAAAACCACAGAGATTATCTCGTTTTCACAGGAAGACGGAGAAAATAAAAATATAGTTTATCATGTCCTTTTAGGGCTTCTGTACTTACCATAGGAACTAGTGACTCAGGTTTGGGCACGATGAGGGAATAGGAAAGAAATCCTGAAATGAGATGATGTTGCTGTTACACCAGAAGGGGGCAGCAGTGTTCAGTCCACAGCATCAGTACAACTGGGTGATGCTTTGGTGGAGCTTAGTGCTCTCTGAGAGCTTTCTAGTTTAGCATTATGTATATAAACATAATCAGGATGTGAACTATAGGGGAGTCGGGTGGAGCTGGGCTGCTTGTAGGAAGTCGTGATAACATCCATCTTTCCATTGGTAGTACCTGATTATGGATCATGGGAGGGGGTGGAGCCTATCCCAGCTGACAGTGGGCGAGAGGCGGGGTACATCCTGGACAAGTTGTTACTGAGAATATGACATTTTTATTGGCAGGGGGTCAGAAACATCTCCAATATGCTACATTTACCATGCATTTTTATTTTTGTTAACCATGATGGATCAAGTGTAAAATGAGGTTAGCTGTCTGTGCAGATCTTATGTGCGGGAAAAAAACAAAAACTGGAGCCCATCAACAAAAGCTGTTGTATCTGCAGTGTGTAAGTGAGCACCCACAACAGCCACAGTGTAAATCACACATTGTATTTAATAACACTGAGGAGAGAGTTGGTGTTACTGTCACACTGCAGGTCAAGAGTTATTCACTTATGTTTGCCTCTGCCTGCCAGTGTTCTTCGCCTTTTTCTGACTGGATTGTTGACAGTAATGCAGCTGTGTGAAATGGCAGCTGTCAGCGCAACGCTTCACCCCCCGACTGTTTGACGTCAGCAGCGGGTGCTGTTTGGTATTCGGCTGCAGTTTGGGAGAATGAGGCAGAATGAGCTGATGTTGTGTGGGAGCGAGGCGTGGCTGTGAAAACACTCAGGTCTGGCTACTGCTGGGATCGTGTAGTCGAGCAACGGCTGTTTGTGGTGTGTGTGTGTGTGTGTGTGTGTGTGTGTGTGTGTGTGTGTGTGTGTGTGTGTGTGTGTGAGAGACAGCATGTGAGACACACACACAGTAAATGTTTGCTCAGTGATCTCCGGCTGAACCTGTCCGATAGGTGTGGGCTGGCTG
>OOFC01039793.1:27434-42000 GCA_900323345.1 Pseudochromis fuscus
TACTCTAGATGCTCAAACTTTATGGATCGACAACAGATTTAAAGTTTGAACAACTAATTTCTAAAATAACTTTAGTGAAGTATTTTGCTTTCCCATCTCCATGAGTCACTTCCGTGTGTGTGTGTGTGTGTGTGTGTGTGTGTAAGAAAGTTCTTGGGCCATCACCAGCAGAGCTGCCACCCCGTCATTGTAAATGACTGCTGCCTACACATACAGGCATACTTCATCAAACACTAAAGGGATTCATGCGGTCCCTCCACAGCTAATTGAAATTATCTGGGCTGTAATGAATGGGTCCATGTGTGTGTGTGTGTGTGTGTGTGTCCATGCAGTTGCACTCCCCCCCCAGTTCACTTGCTGAGGAAGGATTAAAAACACAATGAAGAGAGCAGGATATTTACTTTCTGCTGCACTTCTCTTAATATTTTCCTGTGTAGCTCAGTCGCTGCCTGACTCCCGCCTCAAAGACTCACCTCAACAAACAGCAGGAAAACACCTTCACTGTTTCCTCTGTGCTTCACTAACCAAACTAGGGTTGCTAGATATGTCTGAGAGGTCACAAGATGTTTAACAAGATGGGGAAGACAGGAAAACAAGTTCTCAATTTGAGGTCCCCAGGTCAGGTCCTGTGGCGTGGTCATCACTGTCTGCTTAGTGAGGATGTTTACCATCAATCTGCTCCATGTAAAGCCAGCTGTGCATCTCACTGAGCATCATGTAACAAGTTTCCAAACTGTAAATAATTTGGGAATTGGAAAAAACTCCTTTTAGACATGTTCACCTTGACATGAAGGCTATAGCTTTTGGGCGGCAGTGGCTCAGGTGGGTTCGATCCCCAGCTCCTCCTGTCCACATGTCGAAGTGTCCTTGGGCAAGACACTGAACCCTAAACTGCTCCCAATGGAGGCTAGCGCCTTGCATGGCAGCTCAGTAGCCATTGGTGTGTAAGTGTGTGAATGAGTTGCCTTGTAAAGCACTTTGGGACCTAGCTAAGGTCATGAAAGCGCTATATAAATGTTTACTATTTACTATAGCTTGTATAGAAGAGAAGAACATGGCAACAGTGAAATCAGCCATTGGTTTGTGAGCTTTAAGCCCAGAGTTCGGCTTTTTTTTTGAGCCAGAAGTGACCCTATTTGGATAAGAGGGAGGAGCTAAGCTCCTATGATGTCACCCACCCGTAGTATGGTTCTAGTAGTAACGGTGTGAAATACCCTGACCATCATATGTACACTGGGAAAGCACTAAATTGGCTGTTTGAAAGAATTTTTTACTTTATATTAAAGAAGCAACAACTAAACATATCAGTTAATCTTCATCTGTGTGATGAAGACTAACTGACTAATTCTGTCTGGAAGGAAAGAGTTTGTTTATCTATCATCAGTCTGTCCATGTTCGTCTGGTGGAGCATCTCCCTGCCACCACTGATCCCTATGCAAACACAAGACTTTGTCCCTGACTTCACTAAAGCTGAAGAAACAGAATGAAAAATCCAGCAGTGAGAGCAGTTCACTGACAGCTTTACATTTCATAATCCATACACTTATGAAATATATAATATAAAAACACAGTCTCTGTGGGAGGGTTTCTAGAAGTGTTTTTAGGAGGAGGTATCATTAGCATGGAAAGTCAGCTAAGTTGTTGATGTTGGCACAGTATGCTGTTGTGTCCATGGACAACGCTAACAAGATGCCACCCATTTGTTTTTTTGTGGAGATGCATTTTGAAGCCAGGAGTTTGGTATTTCAACGTTGGTTGTTTGGAGGCAGAAGTGACCATATTTGGATATGAACGGAGGAGCGAGGAGGCGGGTCTAACCCTTGAACCCGAGGACACTGACACCAGATTCAACCACACCTGTCAATCAAAGTAACCACGCCCCTAACTCCTCCCCTCCCCCTCAGTCTAATATCTCCTTAATGATAAATGATTTTCAGATGGACCAGATCACTGAGAAGAAGAGTTGACTCCAGCTAATGACACCATAACCATTTTTAAATTGAAGTCGATTGGAGTTTTTTGGGGCCAGCATCTAGTGGCCGTTGGGAGTATTGTACTTTTTTGCACTGTATTGTCCTCATTTTTGAGGCCTGGTTGCGTTGTGTATTTTTTTATGCAGTCTAAGGTTGTGTCCCTGTGTGAGTGTGACCATATTTATACAAGTCATTTGGACACTTGTCTCCAGTGGACAGCCAGGATAAGGAGAGTAGTTGGACTGTATTTGCAGGTAATGTAAAAAGCTAGACTAGCTAAACTAGTGTCAACATGATCCAACATAACTTGAACATACCCTGAAAAAAACATTAGCCATTCAAGCTGCTAACAATAGTTTGACATTTGCAGGTAGCTACCACGCTGACTTCCAGTTTCCAGTAATGTCGCCCCCTACAGGGTTGCTGCCACAGTTACTCCTCTGACCGCTGTGGTTTCACTGCAACCTCCACCACTGGACTCTCAAGCTGTGTAAAATACCGTATTTTCCGGACTATAAGCTGCTACTTTTTTTTCCGACGCTTTGAACTTAAACACCGGTGTTTCTCATGTATCGGCGGCATAAAGCTCGTTAGCATTTTACAAGCTAGCAAGCTCCGTGCTGCCGATACATCAGACCCGGTCAGAGTGGACCACATGAAACTGTTCGAATAAATTCAATAGCGGCTTATAGACAGGTGCACTCAATAGTCTGGAAAATACGGTAAGTGTATACGCCTGTTTCTCAGTGTCAGTGTATACCAGTCATTTTTCTGAACAACAAAAGAAAAATCACAGAATACGCACCTATCAATTGCACTCCATGCCTCCATCATGCACCCACTCACCTCCTCCTCCACCTCCTCCTCCTCCTCTTCTTTCAGCTCACTTAAAATTTGCCCTTTTCCTGGATAACTCGAAGTGTCTTGCCTCCACGGTTAAGAATAATTAGGTCATGCTGCTCTACAAATAGGACCTGTCAGCTTGGGGTTAAAACTGGAGGCTGCCACCCCGCTGATGAATGCCAGGCATGTCTAAAACACACACACAGGTCTTAGCAGACGAGTAGAATGGAGCTTTTTAACTGTTCAGTATTTCTTTGCAAATGAGCTGCCAGCTCGGCCTCAGCTGCCTCTTTCTCTCTCGAGCTCTTGAGGAAGAGTTAAGCTGCAGAACTAAACCTCATTTTAAACCAGCGACAGGTTCAACCTTTTCTAAAAACTCTGTGTTTTCAGGCTAACTCCCGTAGAGTTTGGGCAATTTATTCCAGACGGGGGTTGAACCAGTCCAGGTGCCACCGGTTCGTTCCCCAGCTGTTGTGCTCATGGCGTGCTGTCACTGCAGATCTCAGTTGAAATTTAATTAATCGCCAAACTCAAGGTATTCCTGGAAGGGCAGTGATGTCAGGGTTGTTTTTTTTTTAGCTAAACTAGCAGTGTGGCTAAAGGGAATGCACCATTTTGGTCCTCCGATCTCCACTTCCATAATTCTGATGTCATTAGCTGAATGCAGCTCTTCTTATTAATGATTTGGTGGTCCAGATTTAGGGGTGTGGTCAGTTTGATTGACAGCTCTGTGCTCTGGTTCCACGCTGTATTCACACTAGATGGGACGAAAATACGGCCGTGTATTCGCACTAAACAAGGCGATTTTGCCACATAGGAGTAGCAGCCAATAGAAGTACTCCTCCTGGATACCACGGCAACCACCACTTCAGACAAGATCGCAAATATTGCTGCGTTTTACCTGTTGTGGACGTCCCAGAAACTGCGACAAGCTCCTCTCCTCCTTGGTTTTATCTTGATACAGAGTCAACGTTGTGTCATAAAGATCTGGACGGACACAGGTGGCGACGATGTCCTCCATTTCTGCTCATAGGGGAAGCTCGATTCTGATTGATTTTCGTGACACCACCTGACACGAATTTGTTGCTAAAGTTAAAAATTTTGCAAATTGCGTCTACACATTCACTTATTATGCAATCACATCACAAAGTACTGTCATACACATTGGACAGTGTCCTCAGGTTTCAAGGGTCAGACCTGCCTCCTAACTCCTCCCTTCATTTCCAAATATGGTCACTTCTGGCAACATTAAAATACTCCTAAATGTCAAAATGTGAGCTCACAAACCGACGGGTGACACCAGTAAACATTTTTAGCAACATTTACCCCAGAATATCAGTTTCTAAGTCCCTTCGTTTTTAACAACAAAAGTATCGTAAATGTGAGGTGAGCATTGAACGCAGATTCCTGGTCATGTTTACGTGAGATCCATTCAGATTATTTACGAACAGCTTCTGTCATTCTGTGTACGATGTGTTGCAACAGCTCTGCTCTTGTGATGAGCCAATCAGAGCAGGAGTTGAACTTTTGAGTGGAGCTTTTGTTGGTGCACCCAGCGTTAGATATGAGAGCCTGATTGGCTGTGCAGTATGTCAGTCTTCTGTGTTATCTCCATGACTGTGGAGGTAATCAGCCTGCATGCCATTCGCTCTGACAGCAGGTCTGACAGCTTCATCCCAACTCTGAGACCGTGCAGCGACTTTTCCCTCCGACGTGTGACAGAAATGGTCCGATGTGTTGCTGTGCTGTCTGCTGTGGCTGTAATGAATCCACTTGTCATCCCCAGCCAGCCTCCTCAGTGTCTGTCTCCTCTCTGTCTGTTTGTCTCGGCAACTTTCAGCTTTTGTTACTCTGGGCCTTTTTAGTTTCAGTTTAAGCGACATGATGTACAGAAAAGCAGGATTTTCTCAGCACTGACTCAGAGGAAGTGGCTGTAGAAAAAGGCAACATTGTGTAGTTTTTCACACCTTCAGTGCCTGATGAAGACGGGCCGCACCCTCAATGAGGTAGCACACTGCCGTCATTAACACCTTACCATGTTGTGGTGAAAAGAGGAATCTTCAAGCCTTTCTTAAAAATGTCCTTTTGAGAATGAATGAAGTCTGTTTTTATAAATTATGTAATGCTGTATTTCTCTGCACAGGTTCCTAGTAATGTGTGAACAGCCCTTTTAGCTTGGTATACCACTTTTAAAGGGGATCTGGTATGCTCATTTATGGCTGCATATGTTTTATGTCCAACGTGTTTACTGCACACTAAAAAACACTGGGTTGTGTAAATATTGGACTAACTGGAGGATGGGCAATTTTAACCAATATTTTGTTATTTTTAGGTAAGAACAACAAAATACTGCATAAAGAATATTAAATGTTGGGCACAAACAATTCAACATTTGATGTTGAGCAAAAAATATTAACCCTTTGACACAGAGCGTATCGCCGGCGATCCAGAGTGATTAGCATAAACCAATTTGCGCTAGCAACGTGATACCAGCTGATTCTGAACCCCAAAAAGTAGAGCGTTTCCTATATATTACATATATTATGGCAGTAATGCAGGGGAATGGAGTCCTGCTGTGACGTGCAGCATTTCATATATATTACCTACATTATGGTAGTGTACTCTGCTTGTCAACTTTCAGAATCAGCTGGAATCATTTCGCTAGCATAAATGGCTGAGGAATTACAATGATTTGATAGACACGTCACTTTCTGTCAGCAGCTAAATGTTTGAGGTAAAAGGGTCAAAAGGGACCTGTTATGCTCATTTTTAGCTCATTTTATGTTTCATGTCCAACATGTTTACTGCACACTAAAAAATGTTGGCTTGTTTTAACCCAGAACGGGGTAAATATTGGACTAACTTCATGCTGGGTTAATTTAATCCAATAAGATGGGCTGTTTTTACCCAACATTTTGTTATTTTTAGGTAAGAACAACAAAATACTACATAAACAATATTAAATGTTGGGCACAAACAATTCAACATTGTGAACAAACAATAAAATTTTGAGCAATAAACATTAACCCTTTGACACTGAGTGTATCGCCAGCGATCCAGAGTGACTAGCATAAACCAATTTATCGCTGGCGACGTGATTCCAGCTGATTCTGAAAGCTGAAAAGTGTAGCATGCTGTGACGTGCAGCATTCCATACATATTACCAACATTACGGTAGTGTGTGGAAGCTCCACTTGTCGTCTTTTAGAATCAGCTGGAATCACGTTGCTAGTGCAAATGGCTGAAGAATTACGATAAATTGTTTTATGCTAGTCACTCTGGATCGCCGGCGATACGCTCGGTGTCAGAGGGTAAATGTTTTTTGCTCAACATTTTATTGCTTGTTCCCAATGTCTGGGGAACAAGCGCAAGTGGCCGAGGAATTACGATGATTTGATTTACACCTCACCTTCTGTCAGCAGCTAAATGTTCGGGGGTAAAAGGATTAAACATTATGTAGATTTGAGGCTTTAGGGGCAGGGTTAGTCTCCAATGAAACCAGACCTGAACTCATGCACATTGGGCAGTGTCCTCAGGTTCAAGGGTCAGACCTGCCTGTATACTCCTCCCTTCATATCCAAATATGGTCTCTTCTGGCTCCAAACAAGTGTGATGTCACTTGTTGGTTTGTAGACTCGTGTCTTGAAGCCTGGAGTTTACCAATATCACAGCTGCTTTTTTCTTTATTTTCTTTTTAATAAAGATGAGCGAACATTTTGAAGTTGAAACACAGCGTGGATGCAAATAAGAGGAAGAAGCTGAAACCAAAAATAATCACTTCAAGAATGAAATCACCCTTAATGTTGCTTCAGTCGCTTTCTGCGGTCTTTTAAAGTTTCATTGACAGCTGAGTGAAGCCCGGGCTCACTGTCTGTCTCCTCTGTCACACACATGTTTAACTCACATCTCCATGGAAATCTCAGACACATGAATATTTCAGCTGTGCGAGGCCTCCCAACTCCAAAGCCTTCCTCCTTCTCTGTCTCTGCTGCAAAGAGGGAATCTCTCCCTCTTCATCTGCGCTCTGTGGTGAAGCACTGAGGCGCCTGTCAAAAGCTTGAACCTGTGCTTTCTGTGGGACGTCATCCTCCGTGTGATGGAGTAATCTCTGTAATAAAGAAATTCCACATTATGTAAAAAAGCTGCTGGAGAAATTTGCATCTGTGTTGGCAGAGGAGACCAAGGCAGCTGAATTGTTCACAGAAACACTTTTTACATCTGAAACATCCTTCTAGGCAATTAATGGCTGAACCCCGGTGAGCTCTTAGATGAGCTGATGAGCATTGTGCAGCGAGGCCTCGGCCCGCTGGGACAGACGAGATGCCTTTCACTGCACGCTGTATATCATATTCTCAAGCTTCATTTTTCATGAAGAGAGTAACTTTGAGGAGCCTCTGCTGTCAGTCTGTGCACACAAGTCAAACAGACTGAGGAGTTTTCAGAGAAACCCTCAAAGCTTCGACTGTGGCGCACTATGCAAAATTCAAACCCAGAAACACAGAAAGAGTTGAAGTCAGAAGTTTACATTCACTTAGGCTGAAGTCTTTAAAAGTGTTTTTTTTAACATCAACACAGATTTTATATTAATGCAATTTCCTACACAGCTTTTTGTTTAAGTCTGCAAAGACAAAATATTTAATTGTTTTTATCATTATTTATGTGGCTCAAGTTATTAAAGCCAGTGACCATATATGGACAAGATGGAGGAGCGAGGAGCTGTACTCAAGAGCTTTAACTGATGCTAACCTTCAGTGACAACACCTCCCTGTCACTCAACTATAACTTCAAGTCTCAAGCCACAGGCTGTATATAGAATGGACGAAGCTGACGTGACGTCACCCATGTTGGCTTGTGGAGTCTCGTTTTGAGTATTTGAATGCGGCCATGTTGAATTTTTTAGAGCCATATTTGGATATGATGGGAGGAGTGAGCAGGTGGGTCTAAGATTTGAACCCAAGGACACTGTCCAATATGGATGAGACTGGAGTTCAGGTCTGGTCCCTAAACCGTCCTCTTCTCTCAGCCTAATGTGTTCTATTCTATTCTGTTCTGTTCTGTTCTGTTCTAATTCTATTCAAATTCTGTTCTAATTCTATTCTAATTCTGTTCTGTTCTGTTCTGTTCTGTTCTAATTCTATTCTAGTTCTGTTCTATTCTATTCTAATTCTACTCTGTTCTGTTCTAATTCTTTTCTATTCTGATCTAATTCTGTTCTATTCTATTCTATTCTCCTCTTAATGATAAATGATTTTCAGATGGACCAGATCACTGATAAGAAGAGTTGACTTTATCTGATGACATCAGAATTACTGGTGGAAAAAAATGTATTGTCTGAGTTTTCTGGATTGAAAATGACTATTTTTGAATTGAAGTCAATTGGAGCCACAGTTTTTTGGAGCCAGCATCAAGTGGTCGTCGGGAGTATTGCACCTTTTTGCACTTCTGCATCTGCCTCACTTTTGAACCCGGGCTTTATCCATTTCAATACACAGTCTATAATTTAAACAGACAAATTCATTCAAAATGCAGCCACAGAGACGTGGAGGTCTGTGGGGATTGACTTACTACAGGAGCCTCAGGTGGACATTTGGGGAACTGCACCTCCTCACACTTCTACGTTAGCTTCATTTTTCAGCCTGAATATTTTTGCCACTTGTCCTTTTAAGCACATAAATAATAGTTGAATCAAGCAGAACTAGTGTGTAAGTGTTCCTGCTGTGATGAATGGCCAGATTGTTTAGTTAAAGGTCAGCCATCATGAAAATAAGAAAATCAATGTTTTGAACATGTGGGACTTGGAGCACAGTTTCTGTCAGTCTCTCCTGGAAAGCATCTATAGTGTTTCACTGACATGTGAAATAACAGTGTAGCAAAAGAAAAAGCAGATGAAAGTTCAAGTCCTACTTACTTTGCCACCGCCACAGTGTGAATGTCGGATTGTCGATAAGTTACAGAAATGCTATTGTAGCGTCCGACAAGCTGCTCTGTTCAGCTTGATAACCTCTTCTCACTTAGTTTCCCTCGTTTGCCCTCTCTCAACCCCCTCGACGCTCGCTCAGCGTCTGTCTCCATCTCTGTCTCCCAGCAGATGTATTCAGCATGACAGTGTTATCAGTCAGACGTCTGGAGGAGGTGATTTTGCTGTCTCCAATACGATCGCTACGGGGGGGAATAAAAGATTTTTCTGTGCTTAAAATGTCCCACTCGAGTGTTCACTCCATAAAATCCCTGGCGTGACCTCCAGATATGGATCTAAATGTGTGTGTGTGAAATACCTGGGTCAGAGCCAGCACTCATGGCGACTGTCTGAGTGATCGCTCACATAAAATCAATCACAGAGATGAGAGCTGACAGGCGGCGCTCGCTGCCCACAGACCGATCACTGCTTTTAAGTCGGTCTGGCTGTCAATACCCGACACCGGAATTTCATTCCAGAAAAACATGTCCGCCCCGTGGCGTCTCGGTGAGGAGGTGTCGTACAGCGCGTTGTGATCTGGAGCAGGTATACTTGGTAAAGCTGCAGAGCGTCGTGGGTCGCGGCGCTCTGAGTGTCTCCTAATTACGGTGTCAGGTGCCATGCTGATTACAGGCAGGCGGCGTGGGGGGTGGGGAGCCGGGGTCAGAGCCTTCGGTGCGCCGACACTTTGCGCATCCATTACTCTGCACGCTGAATAACCTCTAATGGCACAGTGTCAGTCCTCACTTAGATGTGCGAAAAGCGAGTCCTCATTACAGTCAGGTCAGAGTGGAAATCACAGACATTAGCAGGACACATCGAAATCCGTCAGCAGATGGAGGCGTGTTGTGCAGGTATAGGGGCCGTTAGCGGCGTGCTAATGCCCCAACATTAATCAGACCTCCTGTACTCCATCGCTTTTTGCTGTTTGTCATGTCTCCACCTCACATTAAAGACTCACAGGTCACAGGAAGTTCACCTAACCAGGCACTGTACTGAGTGGGAGCAAACAGCCTGGGTTGTATTGAAGCTGGATTTATAGTGGGTCTGTGGCGAATGGTCCAATCGTGTTTGAACTCCTTCCCCCATCAGTTATAGGACAGCACCACCTTATTGACTCTAAAGCAGACAGTCCAACATTCACGTCCTCTTCATGCTGTGATTGGACAAGTCTTTAAAAGTCTTTGACTCGACAGAGACACTGTTCACACTTGGTTGGTTTCAACTGTCTAGAGTGATCGGCTCATAAGTGGACCATGCTAAATACAAGTGTGAAAGGCTAATAAAATGCTCTGAGATCTGAACGCTCATACCGCATGTGGAGGTGGTCTCGCCTGCAAGTATAAGAATTTCTTACATCAACAAAAATGTGACTGGAGATTGATGTAAAGAATGAGGATTTTTTTTTATAAAAAGTTTTCTAGGTTAGCTAGTGATGCCTCAGTGTCCTCACCCTCTCATCTTCTGGTACATTTCTGGATATCTTCACCTATTTTGAAAAGTTTTTGTTTTTCCACCTGTTTGTTTTGAGATGTGTAGTGAACAGCACTAAATGTAAGTGTGAATGACCACCTGAACACACTGAGATCCATTCACTCAAACCACATATGGAGGTGCTCTTATTCTCCTTTGTCTTGCCCTGCACTCATTTCCAACCCATAAACCACTTTGTCCTCTCACCTCAAACAGTGTGAACAGTCTGTGCAGTAGTTCATTAATCATTTTACCTTCTCCTCTCTTTTAGCCAACTATGCTAACTGTTTACAAATGCTAGCAGTTTTCCGGTGTTAAGAGGCAAGATAAACTGTTGTTGCCATAGTGACAAAGACAAGTGGTCGGGAGGACTGTTTAGAGATGCATATAACAGGTGTAAATCCAGATGTGTCTCAGCTGTGCACTTGTGATCCAATCACCTGAAACGCATAAAAATAAAGTCTGAACACTCAGAGTCTCATACACATTGAACAGTGTCCTCAGGTTCAAGGGTCAGACCCACCTCCTCACTCCTCCCTTCATGTCCAAATATGGTCATTTGTGGCTCCAAACAACCAACATGGCCACGTTCAAATACCAAACTCCTGGTAAACAGTTAGCATTTGATTTTTTCCTGAAGTGATACAGCCTGTGGTTCAGGTGAGGAGATGCTGTTTGCCTCTGTGATGTCATAATGAGGTCAAAATACTAGGATGATATGAAGTACAGAAGACCAAAGCAAAGGTTTTTATTTTACCTCAGCTGCCTCTGTTTGAGGTGGTTGATGCATCATATCTGTTTGAAAAGCTAATGAGTCATATTTCACTTTATGAGCCCTTATTTTGAAGTGACAGCCTTGCACTGCAGTACACTTACTTCCTCTAACTGTTTCAAATTAAAAGCCAGCCAGTGTTTCAGTGGATGGAATTTTTTAACAAAGCTTTTATTGTGAAATATTTGCATGTTATCCCCTCTGTTTTTCCCCAGATTGGGTTGAGGGGGTGAGGAGCTGATTTAATTAGATAACAATGGGCAGTCATTGGGTTTGTACAGAGCTGCTGGAGATGGGAGACTTCATTTAAGCATCATGGTAAAAATAATTCAAAACAAACTATAAACTGCAAAGCAAGTGACAGAATGATATATTTGATAGTTTTGTGTGTTAGATATAATATTCATTTAAAGACGTATTATCTCAGCTCGTAGCTTGTGATTCTGGCAGACCCCTGGTTGTACTGTTTGGATACTGTCCCTAGTTGGTACAGAGGTCTTCCTCCTCCTCCAGGACTCTGCTCAGAGGCACAGTGACAGTTTCAGATTTACCCTCCTGTCAATGTGCATTGAAATTCATTAACTTACATATTCCCTCATGAGTGTGGGATGGTCCTGTATGAATCCAGGCTGCTGCTGCTGCTGCTGCTGCTGCTGCTCTGAGCTGTGACAGGCTTTGATGTTCAGTGTAGGATTTCCATACAGCCGGACACCCACACTTTAAGCATGACCACGCGTGTTAAGCCAATCACTTTTCAGTGATGGCACAGCATGGTCCAGAGTGGAGACCATAACCGTTTGGTTCTGGTCCAAAGAGAGTCCACAATGTGGCAGGTCAGCGCTGTTACCACCTGCTGTGGGGAGGTGTGGGGGTGCAGTGGGAACGCAGCGGCGGCGTGCTACACTGAGGAAGTGGAACAGGAGCGTGAGACTCTGAGCCTGATGAACCGTGAAGACTCGACTTAAAGCTGTACTTCAGAGTTAATGCTTAGTGCACACACAACAAGAGTGTATGGACTACGTATTACAAGATTTGAGTGGTTATAGGGAGCTTCTCCACTGGTGTTACCATCCAGCAGGAGCGGCCATGTTGAAAGGTGGAGGCAGTGCAGCAGGCTGGATCCCTGCACCAAGCAGGTTACAGCATGAGCAAACAGTTGAGCCTTTTGTCATCCTGCATGTTGATCTGCAAGTAGTGATTACCGTATTTTCCAGACTATAAGCTGCTACTTTTTTCCGACGCTTTGAACCCTGCAGCTTTAACACCGGTGTGGCTCATGTATCGGCAGCACGAAGCTCGTTAGCTTTTTACAAGCTAGCAAGCTCCGTGCCACTGATACATTTAGCCTCATCACATCAGAGGGGACCACATGAAACTCATCTCATCTCATCTTCTCTACACTTGGGTTGCAGGGGTCTGCTGGAGCCTATCCCAGAAGGCGGGGTACACCCTGGACAGGTTGCCAGCCTGTCGCAGGGCTAACATATAGACAGACAACCATTCACGCTCCCACTCACACCTGCAGTCAATGTAGTTTGATCAATTCACCTAACAAGCGTGTCTTTGGACTGTGGGAGGAAGCCAGAGTACCCGGAGAAAACCCACACATACACAGGGACAACATGCAAACTCCACACAGAAAGGCCCGAGCCCAGATTCGAACCCTGAACCTTCTTGTTGTGAGGCACAAGCGCTAACCACTGCACCGCGGCTTATAGACAGGTGCGCTCAATAGTCCGGAAATGGCAAGTGCCTGCAGGTATTTCACAACAAAAGCCCATTCAAGAAATTAAAGGTTAATTAAGATAATTAACATCAGAGGTTGAATCTTCACTGCTGATTCGATTACGATTATCATGTCAACGATTCAATTCGATATACGATGCATCGCAATGGGTCGAATACATTTTTATAGGATATTTGGCTCGACAGAATGCATTAAGATAATGTATAGTCCAATATAGGTCGACATCAAACAGGTTACTAAGAATATTTCATGTGATTTTTTTTTTTTTTTTTTTTTATGTTCCAGTTGGAAAATTTATGAGACACATAATTACGTTATAATCGATTATGGTCGGCCTCTGCATCAATGCAACATCATTTATGTCCACGATGAAATGCATTGATTGTTTGATTAATTTCAACACCTGTAATTAACATGTCCATGTCCTCCCATAGAGGAGGAGGGCTGCCCCCTCCAGGGATGAGGGAGAACTTACCCCAAGTCAGGCTCTTATTCACAAGTCAGGGAAGAAGAGATGGTGATGTAAATTATGATGTGAAATTAAGATTATTTCAAATTCTTAATTGTTTCTAATCAGCAGTCAAACTGAAGCAGATCAGTGTTTTTTACCATCCTAACTAATTTTGTAGCCTTCGTCTTTTTATTCACCGACAAAAGAACTGAATATGTGTTTTTATCCAGATACACTTTATTGAAAAATGTTTTTGCAGGACCCAATCACACATGGTTGTTTTGAGGTGTGTTTCTGAGTTGTGGTCAGGGTTTTGGGAGTAGGGATACTAACTCAGCAGCATAGCTGGTGGTGACCACATGGAGACACAAAATTTCACACAAACTTAAAGCCACACACTATATTGTAATTATGGAAAATTATTGCATTTTTATCAGCTGGTTGTTTTCTCTTATTTACCACTTTTACAGTGTTAAAGTGGATTGTTAATACTGTCAGTTTTCATGACAGTGTCTAGCTCAGTGTCATTTTTTCAGCTGTGGTAAAACCTTGTTTTTCAGCAGTCAGTGGAGCTAAATGAAAAGCAGCAGCAGCAGCAGGACGGCTGTGATGGAGGTTGTGATGTCAGCTGCAGAACATGAACACAGTCTGTCCTCAGTGTTAGGGTGCAGCACATCACACTCTGACTTTCAGATGCTTTTTTTTTTTTTTTTAACCAATATCACACTCATAAAATGTCAGTAACAGCATGTACTGATGCAGTTAGAAGGAGGGAGCTTTGTTTTTGCCCGAGCTGTCACTCTGCTGGGTGACTTGTGTTTTTTCTCACACCTCTATCTCCTGCTGTGAGGTCGCTGCAGGTCAGTAGTTTCCATCACTGGAAAATCACAGAGCTTTATCTGGAGCTTTGTAAGTTTGCTGTGGGGACACAGTGTGGTGATGAAGAGTCAGCTGCTCTCTGCTCTCTGGGAGCTTCATGGTTTTTACTTTTTATTTATATAGGCTATATATATTTATATTTCCTCTGCTTCTTCTTCTTCTTCTGCTTCTGCTTCTTCTGCTGTTTCTTGTTCTGCTTCTTCTTTTCCTTCTGCTTCTTCTTCTTCTGCTTCTTCTTCTTGTTTTGCTTCTTCTTCTTCTCCTTCTGCTTCTTCTTCTGCTGTTTCTTCTTCTACTTCTTCTTCTGCTTCTTCTGTTGTTTCTTCTTCTTCTTCTTCTTCTTCTGCTGCTGCTGATGCTTCTTCTTGTGCTTCTTCTTCTTCTCCTTCTTCTTCTTCTTCTTGTCCTTCTTCTTCTCCTCACCTCCTCTAGCCTGCCAAAATATTTTTATTCAGTTAATTTTTTTTTTTTT